>PVIU01008664.1:0-27611 GCA_004026605.1 Ondatra zibethicus | reverse complement strand
GTCGCCACCTACTGAGACAGTGTGCCTGAACTAATGGGAGCACACCAATCCACCTGGACTGGGACTGAATGAGCATATGATCAAACCAGACTCTCTGAATGTGGCGGCGAAAGAATGGCAGAAAATTTATATAAAGTTGATAAGCATCTAATATGTACAACATATACAAGAACTTTTATGATTCAATAAGAAATATACTAATAAACTAAATAAAATAGGTTTGAATCTACATGTTTCTAAGCAAAATACAGAGATAAACACAAAATGTCTAAGAAGATGATCAATGTTATCATGAAACTGCAAGTCAAAATAATGTAGTGCCACTTTATTCATGCTTTGACTATAATTAAAAGTAGACAATAACAAGTTTAAATGGGGACTAGACAACATGTAACCCTCATAAGGTTTGGAATTATCTCCAAGAAAACAAATCTGGATGTCCCTTAAAACATTAAACTATATATATAATATGATGAATTCATTTCTACATTTCCCTCACAAATTGAAAAATCTATAAACTAAACACACATATCGAATAATACTCATATTTTTCTTGAAAGAACAAATATTTACATAGTGCTAATTTCCTTCAGTAACTGAATAGTTAAACTAAATGACTTACACCCGGAAACTGGAATTCTATGTATTAATAAGATATAGACATGATACAATATAGATTTACAAAAAGGCCTAGATAAATCCTTCCCCAAAAGATGACATAGTATGGAATATTTTGTATACAATTCTCACAAAAAAAATTACAGCAATAAAAAGTGTGTTAGTGGTGACAAGAGGATAGAGAAGTTACAAAGAAAAAGACAGTTAAAGTATGTGAGCTTCCCTTGGTGTTTGGGACTAAATACTATGTAGTTAGATAGTGGTGGTGAGGATACTCACTTTTATAATATGGTTCAACTGTAATATTGATAATGATAAATATTATGCTATATGAATATCTATTAATTACCAAACTGAAAGGGGAAGTGGTGACTATGTAGCCAGAAAAACAGCACTACAACAGCACAGCTGTGATGTGCAGTTACAATGATCTTTCAGTGCACAATCTGAGCGGTAGATAACATCAGGCAGGACTTCTTATCAAATCCTCTCCTGAACTAATGTCAGTCAGACTAGGGGATTCCTAAAAAGTTAGCTCAAATGAGATTCTAGATATTACATTGTGAGAGATGCAATTCGTTTTACAAAAAAGACAGAAGAAACAGAAGGACAGATGATATTGTGGACTGGCAGTTGAGAGTTTTATACCAATTTCCCATGTTCTGTTATTCCTTCTGCTTCAAATTATTTTAATAACTAAAAATGAAATTCAGTGCCAAACTTCTATCTTATCTCTAGACTTCATCTCTATGTAGCACAATTAGTATTATGCTAAGTACTAATTACTAACCTTTATATTGTTCTTCCATATATAAACAATCATACATTTTTGGAGGCTGTGATCAGAAATAATTTATTGAATGTGACAGATAAATACGAAAGACACAAACAATTTGCCTAGGGATATATTTAAGGAAGAATAAGATGGCTTATCAGTTAATAGATAGCATTTGCTGATCTTTCAGAGGACATGACTTCAGTTTCTAGCATCCATGTCTGGCAGCTCACTACACCGTATGACTCTAGCTCCAGAGGATCTGAGGCTCTGTCTTCTTCCGTGTCCTGTACTCCTACAGTGATACATTCACAGACATATACATTTTTTTTAAATTACAAGTTTTTAAAATAATGAATATGCATATGTAGAGAATGAAGGAATTATCTCAGTTGTAATTCTGTGCTTCAGTTATTAATTTAGTTATTATTATTTAGTTATTTTATCAAAAATTGGGGTGCTAATAATAAGTATATCTAGACCCAACTTAATAGTTAGCATATTAAAGTCTATATGAAACACGCTAAGTGGACAGGCCTTTAAAATGTATTTTTCTGAAAATGTTTTCCTAGTAATGCTAATGTACGACTGCATATAGTGGTAAAGGACCATGTCTCAACCATGCTTGTCTTTCCCACCAAATCCAGAGTCTTTCCAGTAGGACAGGGACTGATATACTTACCAAAGTTTCATGTACACTTCCAGAACTCCCAGGACTCAGCATGCTCATTCTCTAAGTGACTGACCTCATCTACATTCAGGATTTTGACCATAGATGACTTTTCAGGTTAATAAATAGAAAGCCAATTGAAAAATTCTTAGTAATCCTGTCAAAAGCTTCAAATTTTGTACAATAAATCCTATTGATTTGGCATCATATTTGACTTTCAGTGTGTACAGCTATATAGCTTATTATCACTACTAGCTTAAATATTTCAGTGCAAGAAATTTTATGGAACCTGTCATCCACAGTATAGGAACTAACTGCAAGTTGCATGCCACATTAATTTCTCCCACAAACAAACAGCCTAGAAGTAAAACATATGCTAATAAAGATTTGTTAATTTTATCTGTATACCTGCCAAGCAGATGGAAGGCACCTTGGACAGAATTTTGATGGGCAGAGAATTCAAAGTCAAAACACTTTTTGTAAGTCTTGACAAGTTTCATGTCTTTTCTCCCCATATTTATTCATGGAAGTGCCATTTTCCTTTGCCAGCTTACTTTTGTGAACTCATACATATTTCCTGATGAAAAATATATATGGTAAGTGAAAGACAGGCTAGTTTGATGAGTACAGTCCATGTGCTTTGAATACTGCGCCCTTGGGCTAATATTTCTTTGCAAATGTCATTTGGTCCTTCCTCCTGTCTTTAGGTAGGAAGGTGTTACATCAGCGAGACAGATGGCTCTCTCTTCTGCTAAATTAGTTAACTATATTTTCATTAATCTTTTCAGGAGATTATCCAGGCCTCACATGCAATCTGATTCAAATAAAAGGTTTGTGACAAGGCATTTCCATACATATAATTTCCAGGTTGTCTTAGAGTAAACAAAATAATAAATCTACTTCTAGTAGATAGGTAAAGAGAGATACATGTTATTTTCATTCAGCCATCAAAAACAAAAAGTAGCTATTTTGAGGCTTAATGTACACATAATTTTAGATATCCAAACAATTCAGCAATTATTGTCTGTTTTCCTTGACTCCCACACTCATATATACATTCTTATGATTTAACAGTTTAGGATAAATATTAGAACTGATGGTGGGAGATACATATGAATATGTGCTCAGATAGATATAAGTATGCCTGTGTTTAAGGAGGCAGGAGGCCAACCTTGGGTGTTGTTACTCAGAATCCATTTTCCTTATATTTTTGAGACCAGGTTTTTCATTGGCTTGTAACTCTGTAATTCATTGTTTTTTTAGATAGCTGTTCGACCAATGATCCCAGGAATTCACCTAGTTTCTATTTCCTCAGTGATGAGATTACAAATGCAATCCCCCACACTTTTTTGTTGTTGTTTTCATCATTTATTCTGGGGGTAAGAGGTTGCACGTAGAAATCTTCTTGCAGTCTTTCCAAGATATTTACCGAGTGAGCTATTGTGTAGCACTTTTCCCCCCAGACTGAAACATTTTGTCCTAGTTGGAAGCTTCTTTAATGAGAAAAACAATTCAAAATAACTTCTGGAAGTCCTTAAAATGGATAGCATTTTCTAGCTCCCTCTCTGCAAGAGTAAGTAGTAAAGACTGTTGAGAGTCCTCTCAGGCAAGACAGGCTGCAAGAAGAGATTCAAACCATATCAGTTGCCTTGAAGAAATTTAAGCCTACTGAGTCGCCTGAAAAGGACACTCCCAAGCCTGTTGTGCTGCCTGAAGCCTGCACAGTATGCTCCAGATAGCCAAGTTTTGTGAGCTGCAACAAATCTTGAGGTGGGCTAGTGATACAACTATCTTCAAGTCATTTCTGTTCTTTCAGATACCTTTTCAACCACATCCCTGTCAGTAACACCAATGAAACTCATTGGTTTACCAACGTGGACTTTAGTGGAATCTGTACTTTGGTAGGTCATGGACTCATTATGTGCTGGAAATAGACATGTGCATTCCATCTCTCTTGGGAAAGTGCTGTCACACGCAACTATATACTCAGCTTTTGTCAATTTGTTTTTCTTTAAAGATGAAGTTAGTCAATCTTCAACTTTCATTAAATATACTTACATATAGCTACAAATGAAAATTGCTCTATCAAAACTGTAATAATAAATGATTTATACAACTCATAACCACTTAATGCCATACCCATATATCTATGCATCTCCCAACCTCATCAGCTCTTAACCTACCTTCTTGCAGTGTGTGGCAATTAACAGAGATGCTTCACTAGACAATGTGGTGACTAAGACTGTGGAGTGCTTAACCCTAAGTACATATCACACCACTCCTGCCAAAGCTAAGAGACTTTTGCAGAAGAAGGGACAGAAGGGTAAAAGACACAGAGAATGGTGAAGAAGATCAATGAAACAACATTCTCTGGGCACAACAGGGAAGGTGTACATAGAAACTTACAAAGATGATGACAGCATGCACAAGAACTGAGTTCCAGTATAAAGCCAGAGTCCCAATATGAAAATGAAATTCCATCCTTAGCTGAGAAGTTATTGTCATTTGACAAGTTCTGGGAGAGGTTAAGTGAGTTTTCTTTAATTTTGCAGCAACTAGTATGCCAATCACATTCCCAGCCCCATACTGAAGAATAGTTTCATGACACAAACTGGAATCACTTGGGGAAAAATTAAAGTTGAGTGAGTGGAGAGGAGTTGGAATTAATATTATCAAAACTATTTTATATAAAATTTTCACATAATTAAGAAAATATTCCTCTTGAAAAGAGATGTTTATATTAGTAAAAAGTTATTAGTATAAGTATACCATGCATATAGTGATTATCAAAAACAAAAGAGCTTTTCTAAAGGTTCAGTATCAATAGTTGACAATTATCTGTGGAAATCCAAAATAGGATTCCTCCTGGATCAGCATAGCAAAGATGAACATGTCTTTGAGGTCACGTATCGTTCAGAGATCCACCAGCCTAATTCAAGCTTTGGTTTTAGTAAATTAGATGCTTTCATTAAAATGCTGATGCTAGAAATCCATGTCACCAGGACTGTAATGGAGAGTACTCCAAAGATTCCTCTTCTTATTATATCGGTCTAGGGCTTATGAAATTAAAAAGAAAACCCACAAGATTACTTGTATTTTGTCTATATCTAGGCAGATTTGAATTTTAGCATATGTCTTTCAGTTGTCCCAGTCATTGATCAAAGTAAACAAGTATGATTGCAAACACAGAAACAGCTATTACTCTTAAGATCTGTTATCTTGCTAGAACAATAAATGTTACAAGAAAGGGAAGTGGGAACTGGGGTACAAACTATATAAACTAGGAGTTTATGTGTCAGAGACATTATTTTTGATCTCTCAAACATAGTAAGTCTAAATGTACTCTTAACCATCACAGCTTCTCCAGGCACAGTGTTCTATTATTCACATCTTCATGGAAAACCCACAATGAGCTTAACAAACTCATAAAAATGACAGAATACCAACTCCCAGAGAATTGGAGATTTAAGGTTTGGGAATCTTATTTGTTTGTTTGTTTTGGTTTTTCAAGAAAGGGTTTCTGTGTGTAGCTTCGGAGCCTATCCTGGAAATAGCTCTTGTAGACCGTGATGGCCTTGAGCACAAAGAGATCCTATTGCCTCTATCTCACAAGTGCTAGGATTAAAGGTGTGCACCCCATCACCTGGCTGGTTTGGGGATTTAAATATGACATCATCATCCCAATTGACAGATACATAATGAATGAAGAATCCAACGATTTAATTTTGAATGTGATCTCAACTCCATTATTATTGTTATGAACTTTACCATATCTAGAATCTTGCTTAGGATGAAAACTCATCTGTACCTTTAGTGTTCACCAGATATATAGGCTTTCTCTTGTTTCTCATTATCAGCTGTATTTAGTTTCTGTTAATACTGAGGACAATCATGATATGCATTTCTCATACTCAATGGCTATAAAACACTCCCTGTCATTTTCGTGTCTTATTTAGAGGATACAGAAATCATATCACAGTTGTGCAAGCTATGAAGGAGAACCACAGTCTGAATTAGGATTATTAGTGACTCAGTGAGATTGCCTTTTCAATTTTAGACTTGCAGAGTTTCTGGTCATTTTATAACCTCAACATATTTTTGCCTATCCTGATTTAGTTGTGTAACGTTTGTTACATAAATTCCATTCTTTGGTTCCTTCTTTGTGGTATTTGAATGTTAATTGTATTTCATACTATTGCACTATTTTCTGACAGATTTAAGAGAAAGGAAACAAACTTGATGGCTCAAATATGAGAAAATACTAAGTTCATTGGTTAAAATATTTTTGTTCCTCATTCAGGGATTTAAAGGTTAGCATGAGAAGGAAAGTAAAGTGGATTGGATAATTATTGCTAAATATCAAAGTAGACACCTGTAAATAGCGTACAATAATTTAAAGTAGTATGAGAAATATTCTATAAAATAGGGATGAAAGGAAGATAGTGAAATCCCTTCACAATCATTTTAATGAATTCTGGTGACTCATTCACATATCAAATATACATTTTTAATTTTTTGTATATGTGCATGTTACTAAATATATATGCATATATATGTATATATATATGCACACACACTGTGTCTGTGTGTTTGTATGTGCGTGCATGTGTGTATATCTCTGGAACTGAAGTTAGAATCAGTTGTGTGCTGTCATGTGGGTGCTGAGAATAAAAGCTGAGTCTTCTGCAAGAGCAGTCAGGGCTCTCATTGACTGAGTTATGTCTCTGAAAACCAGAACACAGACTTTAATGTTAATGGAATTATAATATTTAAATTATGCAAGATGGGTTTTCAGTTGAGTACTTATCATGTTGACTGCATCTATTCTACTCAGCATTACTGATAAACTTCTGTTCTATTTTATTGCCTATAGATATCATGACTTACTTTTCCCATGCTTTACTGATTGAAATTTAATTTGTTTCAATCATGTGTATGCCTCGTACTCTTGATATTTTGTTTTATTTTCTTTTTACATTGACCCTGAACCCAGGACTTTTAGCATACTAGACAACCTCTTCAACATTGTGCTAAATCCCAGACCCTAAGATATTTTTGAGATCCATTTGAGTAATTTGTAAGCATGTATGTTTGAAGACTCTACCCTTGCAGTGCCTGTGGAGGGCAAGAGAGGGTAACATGTTCTTTCAACGTGAAATTATAGGGTTTTGCAAGCCACAATTTGGTTGCTGGAAATAGAACCTTGGTCTTCTACAAAAGCAGCACGTGATGTTAACTGCTGAGCAATATCTCTAATCCCCTTATAAGACAATTTTTACAAATCCCTTAATTTTACATGTTATGGATATATATTCCATGTGCAGCCATCAAAATGATAAAGTTCTCAGTGCCTACAGATACCCACGTAATATGCAATGGTCAGCAATTACTATAATTTACTTTGAGCAAAGCAAGAAAGGAGCCAACTGGCCAGGAGAGTATGCAGAAGAATTCAAATATATATATATATATATAATCAGATAGCTCTATTTTATACCTCTCCCTAGACCGATGCTTGTAATGGGATGAGACTAAATTTTCCTTGGTAAGTATGAACTTATTATCTATTTAAGCAAGTAGCATTTCACATATTATATTAGGGCCTAGATAAAAGCAAACATAAATCATTTCAATAATTTTTCAGTGTTATAATTCAATAAGGGCACTGTATTACATAAATATATAAGGTAGATTTAACTCAAAATATTTTCAACTTCAGTATATGAGTTTTAAAGAAAAAAATTACAAGGATAAGCTTCTTTGTGGGACTGTTTATTCATTCTAAAAGCCAGTTGTTGAAAGTAATGAGATCTTGTTATCCTCTTTAAACTCAAGTGGACACTTGTTAATATCCTTTGAGTAGCATGATGTCTAAAGGGGTACTATATTATTTTCCAATTTCAGAGAGGTCTATAATGTCTCTTTGATTTAATCAATCACTCATTCTCTTATAGTACCTGGAATAAAATCAAAATGGCCATGCATAATACCACCAGGAACAAGATAATATCCACCAGGAGAAAGCTTTAATGATTTAGTCACTGAAAGGTTTCAAAGCCTACATGAGCATGTAAGAATAGATGAGGCTGTGCTTTTGACAGAAATTTAAAACAAAAAAATGAAAAAACATGCTCAATTTTAAACATTATAGAATAAACAGGGGAGTAGCAGTTCAATAGGAATGGGCACATCTGGAAAGTTGCATTACAAAGCATCCCAATAAAAGGAATCTTCCTGCAGCTCCCATTCAAAAATGGTATGAAAGATTTTTTTAAGAAAGAAGAGAAACTCTCAGCAGTTATAACTAGTCAAACTAAGCACAGATTAAGGCTCTGGAGCTTGAAATCTTGCTGGGGGATTTTCTACTAAGAAAGTATTCAGTGATAGATTTGATTAGTTAATGATGAACAATGTAGAAATGAAAGAAAAATCCCATCCTACACAGGGTGAATGTCAGAAAACGTTATGTAGGAACTGGAGAACAAACGAAGTATGTTCTTTTTTTGTTGTTGTTTTATGTTCTCATTCCCACCCAAACCTTCCTGTCTGAATGGCTCCAATGAAGGATGTGGTGTGTTGTGGTTTGGTGGTGGGTGGTGGTGGTGGTAGTGGTGGTGTGTTGTGGTTTGGTGGTGGTGGTGGTGGTGGTGGTGGTGGGTGTATGCTTGTGTCCCTTTGTGGAAAAGTATCTTTGGAGACGGAGCATACCTTGTGTGCAGAATCTACAGTTCTAGAACCTAGAACCTGGGCTTATTTTAGAGACAGACATTATCTTGTCCCAGTGGCTACAGTGAGACAAATGTAATGGTAATTAAATTATGATGTCAGTTAGGGAAAGATGTTCAACTGCTGTAGGAATTTCAGTTTTTGTTTGTTTGTTTGTTTGTTTTTTACCTGAGACTAATTACTAGATGGAAGTGTGTGCGACAGGTAAGTGACTGTGGGAAGTAAACACAAGAACATGCACCATAGATTTTAGAAAAAAATCAATTCAATAAAAATTATAAATGGACTACTCAACAATGAAGTTCATCTAAAAACACAGTTTCAGTCTCATCATAAGTTGGCTTTATGATCAACTATAAGTACTATAATTGCTTGTTGCTAGGGCATGAAATTAAGATCTATATGTCATAAGCACAGCTGTCATGCACTTCTTCCCCCTACTCATAGATATATTTAACATCTTCATCTCCTTTAAATTATGCAAACTTTAATATTTTCACTTTCCCAAGATGGATAGTAACAAGTTCTAAGTTTTCTACAAAGAAATATGCCTAGTCTCTTTATCATTACAACTCCTCTCTCTTATTTTCCCATTTCATGTGATCTTATTACAAAAAAGGAGAATCATAGGGCAAATATCCTTATATGACTTTATCTTGAATTAACGTTGTATTGAATAACAAAAGAAAAATCACAAATAGGATACATATCACAACATATGGTTAAAAATATGACAAACTTTGTTATGAATTAGGAGGTCCAGGAAAGGAGTCTTCTCTTTGCAGGCCCAACTTGACCATCATTCATATGAAAGCAGTTCTTCACTTTAATCTCAGATATCTGTTTTCCATGAATAACTTTTCATGATGGTAAGACCCTTCCTTGAATTCTGCATCCAGATGGCTGAGAGAGATGAGGAGAGCTTGTCTGATAAACTCTGGGTCTTAAAGAATACATCTGACTATTAAGAAAAAAGAAAAAAGCATCGCATGTGGCAGGGAGAAGGTATGGGAGTATTTCCAAGTTGATATCAGTTGCATATGATAAATCTATATGGCACGTGACTTTTAAAATAATTTTAAAATTTTATGAAGCAACATGTATCTCCCTAGGGAAGGACCAGTCATTACACTGTAATCCTAAAATTGAAATATACTTAAATGAACCCTCCCTTCTCAGCCTTAAAGAAAGTCAATGCACACAGGCATGAGGCATTAGTTATGAAGTTAATTCTTATAAGCTTTAATAGATAATGTATGATATACAACTCTAGGTTTGAATAGGTTCTTTTTACAGAGTTCTTATATGGCAGCAAAGTGACTATCCTAATAAGAGAAATTACAAGATCCACATGTTTTTCAGTTAGCACAAATGGCAACACAAAGCTGTGCAGCGTCTGTGTTCAGCCAGTGTGGATGTTTAAATCACCAAGATTTCTACCTAGACTTGTCATGTTGAATAATTACTTCAACTCCTATAAAGCGCTATTCTTTATCCCCACTTTATTCTTCCTTCTGTTTCTCTGATTAAGTCATCAGAATCTTTTTTATTGAAACTATGATGTGAGTGGTTTGAATTCCTTAAAATGTACAAGTGTGTCATTAAGGCACATATATTCTTTTAGGCCTTCAAAAGGAAGGAGGACTGGGGATGAGCATGATCAAAATACATTGCATGAAATTCTGAAAGAATTAATAAAATATTATATTTTAAATGTCTTAGCTCTAAAGTAAGCTTGCTGATCTGGAGACTTCCAAAGCAGTTCGAACATAGCAGATAAGCAGATACACAACTGGTAACAGAACATAGTGATTTAGGGAAGCACAGACATCTTTGATGATGTCATGTTGGTGTGGAATTGCTAATGTTGAACTGTGTGTGTGCATGTGCGTCATGCACATGAGCATGCACCGGCATCTGTGATGAGATTACAATACACCAAAATAGCAATATTCCCCTTCTCTGTAGCGAATCTGTGGCAGGTCTACTTACTGTAACCAGAAATACCTTGTTTTGCAAGTGATATAATTTAGTCAATTAATGCACAGCAAGTAAAGCTCAAGTGACTTTGTGGGCTCCCGCAGTTTGCTACAGTAGCATACTAAACAAAAGCATCCTTTGGAGTGCACATCTCATAAAATTTTTCTTGATGTACTGTGTAGCTTGAATTTCCTGGCATTCTGACAGTCTGTTGTACTGTGCATGTGGAAAACACTCATACTGGCATCATTGCTAGGAGAGTTGTGTTGGTCTTCATATTTGCAAAAATTCAATTTGTAAAATTTTTGGTCTTGTTCTTTATTTATTTCAGCTTTTTGTTTTGTGTTATTGTTTATGTTGTGACTTTAAGAATCTGATATAATTTAACTTAAATGTCAGTTTAGCCTTTGACTATCTAAATGGTGTTTACATATCTAAAACTAATTTGTGTCTATCAAATAATATTATTATACTATTTAGTTATTTGTAATTACCTTCTAATGGACTCTTATCACTTTCTTACTATTTATTTACTTCTTGAATGTTTTTTCCTCTGTTCCACATGTCTAGCTTTCTAATCTAAGCAATTTTCCTTTTCTCTAAATTCTTTTAGTAGCTTTAATTTTCCTCCATTAATTTGTATGTATTTAGTTTTCAATATTAGTGAAGTTTTTTTTTTGCTTTCAACTGTTTGAAAGATTAATTGGAGAGGGTGAAGATATGTCAATACAGAAAAAGAGGGAGGACTACAAGGATGTATGAAATGTCATAATTTTCATGCATTTGTCTCTCCTATTCTCCTTCCTTCTCCATTATAATTTTTTATCTTAGCATCCAATCAGAAAATTGAGTTCTTGTTCCAGTTTCGATGGACAGTTATTGACTGAAGGAAATGCAGTTGAGAAATCATTACACCACTGATGAAAATGACAAATGACACACATCTCTCAATTGTCAACTTCCCATGTCTTGAGGAGAGCTGTGGGGATTATGAGCCCCTTCTACTTGATGGGTAATTGTTGATGGGTCCAGTCACCTGTAGGTTCTGGGCAGATAACCATAGTAGAAGTGTGTATAGAACTGGGTAAGAATTCTTACTAGTGGCATGGGACTCATATCTATATAACATGCCAAATTTGAACTACAGGACACATTTTGCCTAGTAAGTCATTATTGTAGGAGGAGGGGGCTGCTTTTTCTTCCTGGCTAGCCACCCAGAACCAAAATAATTACACAGAAACTATATTAAATAAATCACTGCTTGGTCCATTAGCTCTAACTTCTTATTGGCTAACTCTTACATCTTAGTTTAACCCATTTCTAGTAATCTGTATATCACCATGAGGTTGTGGCCTACCAGCAAAGATTCTCAGGTGCAGATCCATGGCAATTCTTGACTCCACTCTTCCTTCTCCCAGCATTCAGTCCAGTCCTCCCCCACCTACCTAAGTTCTGCCCTATCAACAGGCCAAGGCAGTTTCTTTTTTCATTAATGGTAATCACAGCACACAGAGGGGACTCCCACATCATGTTACTGCTGATGACTTTGCCACATTATGGAAAGTGGAGCATGGTAGAACACAGGGACTTGAACTTGAAAGGAGGAATACAGAGTGGAAATGTCTAGGTAGGAAAATGAGGGGATGATAGGGAAAAAAGGGGGAGGGGAGAAAGTTAATATAATCAGGGATATAAAAAAATTTTCAAGCCAGGCAGTGGTGGCACACGCCTTTAATCCCAGCGCTCAGGCAGGCAGAGGCAGGCGGATCTCTGTGAGTTTGAGGTTAGCGTGATCTACAGAGTCATATGTTAGTCTCTTTGGGATTTCTTTTTACTATTTCCTTTTCTTTCTTTCTTTTTTTTTTTTTTTTGAGATAGAGCTTCTCTGTGTAATAGCACTTTTTTGTTTTTTTTACTATTTCTACAAAGTGATTTTTACTTTTGCCACTTTTAGTGCTGAGGTTTGCTGTATATTAAGTTCTAGGATGCATGGGTTTATTTCTGTGGTAACTTAGCACACTTTCAGGATTCTCATCTTCCTTACATTGATTGCATCTGCAAAGAAGCCTGAGAAATTTTTATCTTTGTTTTTCCTTCTATTCCTCCTGCCCTTTTCTTGCCCACTGCAGAGACTGCCCTAAATTTTCTGCCATTCAAATATGATATCCATGTGTGTATTTACTCTTTCTGTTTCTATTTTTATCATTTATTACATCCCTATTAATATATGACACATTAAAATAGTTCGAGGGAGTTTAATATTCTACTCTAATTTTTCATTTCTTTTTTTCTTCCCTGGAATTTAATGTGATAAATTTCTTCTGATATATTCTCAGATTTTCTGATTCCATTTTTGTTCCTAACATTTATAAAACTCTTTAAATCTGCAACAGTGTATTTTCATTTTCTCTCATCCCATTTATTCTGTTTATATTCCCTATTTATTTGAACAGTATACATTTTTGTCCACTAAGGTATCTAATATATTTTATTTCTTACTTTAATTTTTGCTATAATAACTATTTGCTATAATAGTCAACATTTCTGTTCTAATTCATTTCCAGTAGGTACAGAGTACATTTTCTTTAGCTACCCTATATATGTTCCCCTTCTATTTGTTACATGCCCTCCCTGTTTTGTATGTTTTCCTGAAAACCAGAAATTATCTGTCAACTCAGAGGGCATAAATAAGTCAGCCATGATAATGAATCTTTGTGTTTAAATGCAACTGTGTTTTTACATCTGTACTCGTTAGGGTAAATTTCCATTTCTTTGCTATATTTGTTTTTGTGGGGATGTTGCTGCATTGTCCTATAATTATGCCACTGTATTATCTTATTGCATAGGAATGTTACCAGTGTGTAGTTAGTGTCGTTCATGATCTCTTTTGAAGTCTATTTTGTTAAATACGAAAATGGATGCACCAGCTTGTTTCTTACGTTTATTTGCTTGGAATATCTTTTCCAACGCTTTAACTCTAGGTAATGTCTGTCCTGATGTTAAAATGTGATTCTTGGAGGTAGCAAAAGGATGGATCCTATTTTTGTATCCATTCTGTTAGTCCATCTATTTTTATTGGAGAATTGAGACATTGATACTGAGTGATAAATTGAACAATGAATGTTAATTCCGGTTTTTTGGTGGTGGTGGTGATGTGTGTGTGTGCATGTGTGTGTCCTTCCCTTATTTTGGTTTTGAGTGTGTGAGATTATTTCCTGTGTTTTCATGGGTTTTGTTTAAATCCTTGGGTTGGAGTTTTCTTTCTAGAACTTTCTCTACATCTGGATTTGTAGATAGATACTGCTTAAATTTGATTTTATTATGTAATATTTTATTTTTTTCCATCTGTGGTAATTGAGAATTTTGCTGAGCATAGTAATCTGGGATGGGATATGTGGTCTTTTTAGAATCTGCCCTTCTGGCTTTTATATTCTCTGCTGAGAGAAGTCAGTTGTAATTCTAATAGGTCTACCTTTACATGTTACTTGGTATTTTTTCAATGCAGATTTTAATATTCTTTCTTTGTTCTGTATATTTAGTGTTTTGATTATTATAGGGTGAAGCGACTTTTTTCTTGTCCAATGTGTTTGGTGTTCTGGAAGCATCTTGTACCTTTATAGGCATGTCCTTTTTTAGGTTGGGAAAAAAATTCTTCTATTTTTTTGAAATATTTTAGGGGTCTTTGTTTTTTTAAATTTTTAATTGATTTTATTGAGTTATAAATTTTTCTTTGCTTCCCCCTGCCTCTCCCATCCCCTTCTACCATCTCCCACGTTCCTTGTGTTCCCAATTTACTCAGGAGATCTTATCTTTTTCTACTTCTCATGTAGACTAGATCCATGTATGTCTCTCTTAGGATCCTCATTATTGTTTAGGTTCTCTGGGATTGTGCTTTGTAGGCTGGTTTTCTTTACTTTATGTTTAAAAGGCACTTATGAGTGAGTACATATAACATTTGTCTTTCTGGGTTTGGGTTACCTCACTCAAGATGATGTTTTCTAGGTCCATCCATTTGCCTGCACATTTCAAGATGTCATAATTTTTGTTGTTGTTGTTGTGTAGTATCCATTGGGTAAATGTATGACATTTTCCTTATCCTTTCTTCAGTCGAGGGGCATTTAGGTCTTTTTCCAAGCTCTGACTATGACAAACAATAATGCTATGAGCACAGTTGAGCACATGTCCTTGTGGTACGATTGAGCACCCTTTGGATATATACCCAAAAGTGGTATTGCTGGGTCTTTAGGAAGGTTGTTTCCTAATTTTCTGAGAAATCGCCATAATGATATCCAAATGGGCTGTACCAGTTTGCACTCCCACCAGCACAGCAGGAGTGTTCCCTTTACCCCACATCCTCTCCAGCATAAGTTGTCAGTGTTTTTGATCTTGGCCATTCTTAGAGGTGTGAGATGGAATCTCAAAGTTATTTTGATTTGCATTTCTCTGGTGGCTAAGAATGTTGAACATTTCCTTAAGTGTCTTTCTGCCATTTCAGATTCCTCTGTTGAGAGTTCTTTATTTAGGCCTTTATATATTTTTAATTGGATTATTTGTTCTTTTGATGACTAGTTTCTTGAGTTCTTTGTATATTTTGCAGATCAGTCCTCTTTCTGATGTGGGGTTGGTGAAGATCTTTTCCCATTCTGTAAGCTGTTGTTTTGTTTTATTGACTGTGTCCTTTGCTTCACAGAAGTTTCTCAGTCTCAGGAGGTCCCATTAATTAATTGTTTCTCTCAGTGTCTGTGCTACTGAGGTTATATTTAGGAAGTGGTCTCCTGTACCAAGGTGTTCAAGTGTACTTCCCACTTTCTCTTCTATTAGGTTCAGTGTGGCTATATGCTGAAAAAGCTTTTGTCAAAATACAATATCCCTTCATGATAAAAGTTTTGGAGAGAGCAGAGATACAAGGAACATACCTAATCATAATAAAGGCAATATACAGCAAGCCAACAGCCAACATCAAACAAAATGGAGGGAAACTCACAGTGATCCCACATAAATTAAGGAACAAGACAAGGTTGTCCCCTCTCTCCATTTCTGTTCAATATAGTTCTTGAGGTTCTAACTAGAGCAATAAAACAACAAAAGGAGATCAAGGGGATACAAATTGAAAAAGTAAAAGTCAAACTCTCACTATTTGCTAATGATATGATAGCTTACACAAGCTACCCCAAAAATCCTACCAAGGAAGTTCTACAACTCAGAAACACTTTCAGGAATGTATCAGGATACAAGATTAACTCAAAAAATCAGTAGCCTTCCTTTACACAGATGAGAAATGGGCTGAGAAAGAAATCAGGGAAATATCACCCTTCACAATATCCACAGATAGCTTAAAATATCTCAGAGTAACTCTAACAACACAAGTGGAAGACCTTAATGACAAGAACTTTAAATCCCTGAAGAAAAATTTTGAAGAAGAAATATCACACCAGAAAATGGAACGATCTCCCATACTTTTGGGTAGGTAGAATTAATATAGTAAAAATGGCAATCTTACCAAAAGCAATCTAGAGATTCAATTCAATGTCCATCAAATTTCCAGCAAAGCTAGCTCTTCACAGACCTCTAAAGAATGGTACTCACCTTTGTATGGAAAAGCAATAATATCCAGTTTAGCCAAACCAATTCTGTACAATAAAGAAAATTCTGGAAGCATCATAATCCCTAACTTCAAATCTACTACAGAGCTAGAGTACTGAATACACCCTGGTATTGGCATAAAAACAGACAATAGGATCAATGGAACTGAATCAAAGCCCCAGATATTTATCCACACATGTATGAACACCTGATTAATCACAACAAAACAAAAAATCAAATGGAAAAAAGAAACCATATTCAACAAATGGTGCTGGCATAATTGTATATCAACATGTAGAAGAATTAAAATGGATCCATATCTATCACCAAGCACAAAACTCAAGCCCAAATGAATTAAAGACCTCAACATGAAGCCAACTACATTTTGTGGGTCTTTCATCAGGAATTGTATCCTTTCCTTATTCTTATTATTTTTAGGTTTGATCTTTTTATATTGTTCTCTATTTCCTGGAATTTTTATGTCAGGAAGTTTTTAGATTTAAATTTTTTGACTGGTATATCCATTTCTGCTATTGCATCTTCAAAGCTTCTGATTCTTTCTTCCATCTCTTGTATTCTTTTGGTGATGTTTGCCCTTGTAGTTCCTGTTTGCATTTCTAAATTTTCCATTTCCAGAATTCCCTCAGTTTGTGTTTTCTTTATTGCTTCTATTTTCACTTTTAAGTCTTGAATAGTTTCATTTGTGTTCTTCAGCTTTTTGTTTGTTCTTGGGTTTCTTTGAGTCATTTATTCATTTTCTTCAACTGTTTGTTTTCCTGAGTTCCACTAAGGGATTTATTTATTTTCTGTTTTAAGGACCGCTGCAATCTTCACATAGTTGTTTTTAAGGTCTATTTCTTGACTTCAGCTTTGTTGGAATATCCAGGTACTGCTGCAGCAGGATCTGGGATCTGGTGGACACATAATGCCTTGGCTGTTTTTAGTTATGTATTTTCACTGACCTTTAGGCCTTTGGGTCTAGGATGGTTATAGGTCTAGGCTCTGATTTCTGGGTTTGTTTTTGTTGCATAGGTGTTTTGTTCTTTGGTTTCTGTTTTCCCTCTGATTTCAGAGATTGTGTTGGCTGTTCCTTGCCTATTTTACTGGCCTGCTAGACTATTGCATTCATGGGAAATGCTTGCTGTTGTTGACAGAATGAAGGGGAGGTTGCAGGGTGGTCTGTGTGATCCACAGGAGATGTGGATATGGTGGGAAGGAAGGCTGCAGTTGGCATTGTGTTAAAACTCTAGGGAAGACCGTGAGGATTGGGTCTGGGTGAACAGATTATATCCCAGGCAGCATAGTATAGCTGACTCTGTTAATGGAGGCACAGGTGCTGCGAATGTGCATGTGAGATCTGGTCCCACCTGGTAGAGTGGGCAAGAGAGAGAAGCCCTCCCACACCCCTTGATGCCTATGGAAGGTGGGAGAACGTTCATGCCCCACTCCAGCTGCAGCACACATGAGAGTGGGCATGGCACCTCATCTGGGCAGCATGCTAGAGCTGACCTTGTTGACAGAAGTTGGGATGCAGTTAAGCTGAACCTGTGAGTGTTAGAGTAGGAAATGTGTTCTTGCCTCTACTCTAGTATGCCATGGGATGGCAAAAGTAAGGGAAATATACCTTCCCCCAAATCCTTGCCTCCTGCAACGGGCGGGAGATCCAACCTCAGGTACATGGGAAAGGAAAAGCTGGCCCTGACCTCACTAAGCGTCACAATCCAGAGAGTGTGACCTCTTCCTTGCCTAGGCAAACAGTAGGGTTGGTCCTGGTGATGTGAGAGGAGGAGAACTGGCTCTGTTTCTTGCTGTCTATTGCATTGCGTGAGCTAGCTGGGGCAGTGCTGGAGAACTTGCAGGGATGGTAATGGTAAGGAAAAACTGGCAGGTTCACCAATCCAGCTACTACCCATGTTTCGAACTAGCCCACCCCAACATGCACCTTAACTATAAACTGCTGGACCATGTGAAGGGATGAAGGTACAAATCCAAAGATATAGGATCTCCATGACACAAGACAACAATAGGATAGCCAAAAGGAGTCCCAGTGGGGTTTCACTATTGAGGGTGTAGCATAAGACAGAGGCTTCAAATCAAACCAATGGCTCATGGCAATGAACACTTACAAGTAAAGATGCCTGGAATAAATGGTTTACTATGTGTCTCACTCGGGCACCCCCTAGAGCTTGTATGCCTAGATTTTATTTTTTTCAGTTGGTTGGTTTAATTTAATTTATTTTTTGGCCGGTGTTTATTTTTAAATTTTGCTTTGGATGACAGGTTGCAGTGAAAGAGGCAGAAGTGAGGGGAATAGGAATACATGATGTGAAATCCAGAAAGAATCAATAAATAGTTAAAAATATAACATTTCTACAAAATACTGGAATATATGGCAGAATGAATTTTCAGAAGCCACTCAAAAATTAAAAGAGGTTTATGTTTATGAATTGGCATATTTAATACTATTAAAATGTTCCAGTAGGTTAATAAGAATTCCAGTAACATTACAAAAATAGATTTTAGGAGTTGGAAAGGATGGAAGACACCAGGAGAACATGGTCCACTGAATCAACTAAGCAGGGCTCAAATGGGCTCACTGAGACTGAAGGAAGAAGCGTGGGGCCTGGAATTGGGAGAAATGAAAAAAATGGTGGATACAACTGGTGCACAAGTTATACATCAAAGTATCACAGTGAATCATGCCAATACATATATGTATTAGCAATTTGAATAAAAAGAAAACATATTAATATAATTAAGAACTTGAAATTGTCTGACTGCAGAAGAGAATGGAGCTTACATTGGAACATGGTTTAAATGTACAAATACGTAAAAAGTAAAACAATATATAACAGTATCTGCTAGCAATTATGAAACTAAAGCTGGAATACCTGGAATAGTCTTTGATCACCACTGTTATTTCCTTATACACCATTTGACTAGTAACAGTAATAGACACAGTTGTTCACTCAGATAGATTTAGCTGAATTGTTTTAGGGCTGCTGTAGTTGTCCTTTTTGGTATGAGTGGATATTTGTCATGTCTTCCTAGAAAAATTCACAAAAACTAATAATACCAAAGATGGAATAGTAATTCCTCCAACTTGACATCATTTAAATGTATAAGGCATTTTAAAAATAAATAGTACAGTTGTCATTTGCTCCACTATCATATTTAACAAGCAACAGAAGAACACTCTGAGACAGAACAAGCTCTACAGCAACTCAAAGGGGATTAATGATGTTGTCATGTAAATAAAAAATGATTTAAAAGTCATTAATGAAGCATCTATGAAAAAATCATATATTCTTGTCAGCAAATTTATTCAAATAAAAATTCACAAAGAAAATTAGAAGGTATTTTGAACCAAATAAACAAGAAAATAAAAGGTATCTAAATCCTATGGCAATAAAACTGTTGGGAAAAATAGTATATTAGAATTAAAATCAGTGAACTAAAACTTATGAAAGGAAGAATAATAACCACACATATAAGTACCATAATGAATTGAATTATAAAACATTAAATAAATAAATAAATGAGTGAACTCAAGCCAAGGCAAATTCTTTGACAACAAACTGGAAGGGAGATTTTTCTTTTATACAACACATAAAATTATATAAGAACAGCACCACAGAATTTAGAACAATTGAAAAGAAAGTAAAGAGCTAGTGAAAATGAATTTAAGTCACTGGAGTCAAGTTCTCTTTAAGTTGTAGGTACCCTTGGAATTATTTCCTTGTTGACTGAAATCTGCTAGCTCAGTCATGACTCCACTGCATCTCAGAGGGACGTTTTGCAAAGGGAGCTGAGGCAGGTGATATAAGCTGTAGAACATGTCCACAGTTCCAGTAGCTGATCCAGATTCCTTCTGGAGAGAACAATGTGGTATACACAGTTTCTGGACAATCAGAAAGATTTGACAGCTGCAAGACTGAATGAATAAATATGTTTGAGATTTCAGATGGCACCAAGCTCATTTTCAAAAAGGAAGCTTAACTGATGAATTCTATAATCATGAAAACGCCTGTAATATTTTTCATTAAAGTGACATTACAATTATTTTTGCTTTGCCTTCCCACAATATGAATGAAGTCATTTGACCATAGTCCATCTTGATCTGTATAGTTCATTGATATTTTGTGGGTAACATGTGACTCCATTGGAGATGCTACTACCTGGAAGAGATTTTTCCAAATATCAAGAATCATATCTCAATGGTTTATTGTCCTTCGTAACTAGTTAATGGCCTCCAGTGAATCCTTCATAAAAAGGAATATTTATATTTAAATCCAGAAACTCCATGTAATCTGGTTCTTACTAATTATAGCAACCAGCTCCTGTGTTTCTTATATGCACATAAAGGTTTTGCATTTACTTTGCAGATGAAGGATAGATAATATGTTATAAAATAGTACTAAGAAGAACAGTCAGACTATTCTGCTTTCATTATTCTGTTAATTTAGTTGCCAAACATTATATTTGTCTTTCATGCACCACAGGCTTTATTTTGTACTTCCAATATTTCATTGATTATGGCAAACATGACTTTCTTAGCAAGTGCAGAGAACCCAAATAAAATAGGTAAATTCACCTGAAACTCCACTTAAGATGAAGTCTCCGAAGTCTGTCCCCAAAAGAACGTTACATTTAGGAGCCATTAGTTCAGTAGGAAAAATTTCTTGATTTTTGTGTCAAGTCTAAAGAGCAAACTTTGATCCCTAGAACTTGCATAGTGGAAGGAAACACCTGACCCGTACAAGTTGTTCTCTGATCTTTATAGGATCACACTGACAACATATAATCTCCAATATACAAAACAAACTGACAAATCTGTACTTGGAGCTGAATAGGTGGATTTCTAATGCATTTTTCCCTACTATTTACAAGACTCTGGCTTCTCTCATACAAGATAGGTACGGAAGAAAAAGAGAAGAAGGAAACTAGACAGGAGAGGAGAAGAGAAGAGAAAGAACATCTGAGGCTGCAGAAGCTCCTTCCGCTGCTTCAGCCAATAGCCTTTAAGATACCAGCCCACTGGGGCGTGGTTTCATTCATTTTAAAAAGTGGCGGTAGACCTCTGCTCTCTCTCTTGCTTACGGCTCCCGTTCAAACTGCTAGACTCTCTGTTTCCTGTTTGCTACGAGAGGACTGTGGTGTAGGACGGTATTCTGTAAGTTTTTCCCCTCCAATAAATAACCCCTTTTAATCCAAACTGGTGTGGGATTGTTTTGCAGTTTTAATCTGATTCTAAGATTTAGCTACGACAATACACAAGCAGCAAACCACTCTAGAGTTTCATGTGATTAGAACTAAGAACATTTACAACATGCAGCAATATGTAATTGAGACTGAATCTGCACCATCAGTGGGAATTCAGTCATTCATGAGGTCACTCATTTCACAGCTTTGTCAATGTAGATACATAAGATATGCGTCTAGAATATTTTAAAATCTGTTTCTTTTTGACAGAAACAGATTACCTTCTAACAGTAAATTGCTGTAGGAATTCATACTGCCAGTAGCCTTTAGGTTACCTGCCCACCTGGGCTTGGCCTCTTATACTATATATGCTAATGTAAAGCCTGCCTGCAGGAATCAGTTGCTATGATTGTGATCTGTGAGTCTACCTCTAAGTAAATAACCCCCTATTAGACTCAATTCTGAGCTAGTGTGATATTTCTTTTAAGTGTACTTCTTCATTTAGCACTTCACATGGATCCAAACTCCACACCTATCAGGTGGATCTGCTTAAAACCTAAAAAATCCACAGACCAGGAAGTCTCCTACCCCTACCAGCTTAACTTGCTTTTACCTTCGAAGCATTTTTTTTTTGTAAAACCCCCACCACAGCTGAGCTAACTATGTGTGGCAACTTGGAAATTTCTCAAGCACATGCATGCCACCCATACCCACTGTGGCATTCCCTGTAGCATTCCTGCTGCATGACAACTTGCACAACTAACTTCTGGTTTATACTCCCAGCTCCTGAATTCTGGCTTCTTGCTCTGTGTATGGAATTTATTTAATTGCTTTTAATTTGTCAAGCAAAGCAAATTTCTTAGCATTTACCCAGCAACAAGGCAAGAAACCAGCATCAAAGAGGCTCAGGACTATTCCTGGCACCAGGTTGTGCCACTGGTCACGACTCTACAACCACAACATCTGCCAGACAAAAGAGATTATTACACCTAAAAAAAATTTACTGGATTTTATAGCAGGTAATTAATAAATAATAAACTTGAAAGTTATATAATGCCAGGCAACATTACCATTGAAACATTTAGTAACTTTTTTTGCTAATACTATGGATTGTATTCTGCAAGGCTTATATGGTTATGGTAATACATCCATTTATTGGATATGGGGTTTTTCTTCATATTATATCCTTAAGAAAATGGTTTGATAACAGAGCCAAGAAAGAGACACTTTTAGAAATGATTAAGTCTTTACCAACTAATAATAAACAGCTAGCTGACGCGATTAATACCATCGAAAATCAAAAGTTACCTGAAAAAAGTAATACTATTGAAAAGGGTAACATTAATTTGACAAAGTTGAATCCATGTCAAAGGATACTGAGAAATTATCTGAAAGAATTCATACTGTTGAATTTGAAAATCAAAATTTGTTAAAATGTTATGATAGGTTAGTAGAGAAATTATCTCTCCAGGATGGCAATCTGCGTGCTATCCAAATAATGTCCAAGGATGAGGTGTTATCTTTAAAGGAAAAACTTCAGACCTTGAAATCACATGTGCTGAATGAGGATCAGAGGCTAGGTGCCTCAATGAATTCACTAAAAATATATAGAGGCCAGGAGATTTAGGCTTTTTCAGTGCAGTAATAAAAAGATTTGAAATGACTGAGAAAATTATTCGAGCTGATAAGCAGGGGGAAAAGGTACAAGAACAGGATTCAACATTGTCAGGAGTTGTCAGAGATGATTTATTCAGGTTTTTAGCTTCCTATCCTGTGATCTACTCTGACAAACTTTCAAGTTCTAAAAGCCCAAAAGGTTCCAAAGAAGGTAGACAAATACCTATAGGAATTAATGATCTAAAATAAATTAAGCAAGCTGTCATAATTTATGGCTTGAATTCTGCATTTGTTAGGAAGATGATAAAGACATAGTCTTCTAGCATTAAAGCAAAAACACATGACTGGCTTCAGTTAGTTTCAGCAGCCCTGGATGATGGGCTTCAACTGATGTTTAAATGTTATTTCAGAGAAGAGGGTAAAATTTTAGAATAATAGGGAAAAGCAAAAGGACTTGAGACTTCCCAAGATCAAATTCTTGGTTAAGGCAATTATGCTGACCCACAGGATCAAGCTCTTTACAATGAACAAATCTTGTCTCTATGCCACAAAGCAGCCTTAAATGCTTGAGACAGGATTCAAGAAATAGGAAATTAATTGAATCATATACCAGGGTTAAACAGGGCCAGAGAAAATCCTTTAGTGACTTTTTACAAAGACTAACTAAGGCAGTGCAAGTGGGAATAACAGACCCAGATGCTAGACGAGTAAGTACTGAATCTCTAGCTTTTGAAAATGCCAACTTAGAATGCAAAAAGATACTTGGGCCTTTACAGGTTAGATTAGCACCAATGGATGAATGGATCCTACATATAATGAACATGAGACATTTGACTATAATACTGAATTTTGGAGAAGCAATTTCCAAAGGAATGAGGAGACATCAAAATGCCAAATGTTTTACTTGTGGTAGAATAAAACATGTGATAAGAGATTGTAGACAAGGCATTCCTTAATGATATCTCCTCTGGGAATGGCAGGAATTGGAGTACTCAGCTTTCAGGTATATGTAGAAGGAGTGGCAAAGGCCAATATTGTACCAATGAATGCAGATCAGCAAAAGACAGACAAGGCAACCCAGTACCATAGGGAAACTCCTTGTGGGACCACTTTCAGGCCTCCAAGTGAAAAGTGGTCCAGTCATTCCCAGCCAATGTGGAGGACATTTCTCACCAGAAAAATTAAAAAATCCGAGCATTCTATAAAAGACCATACTGTTATGGATGATGGTATAAGCAGGGAGGATAAAACAAAAGTTCCAGTATGAAATAGGAAACATATATTCTGACAGACTTCTATAAATGATCAAAGACTAAAGTTAAGAGTGTGTATAAATGGCATTGTAATTGTGGGTTTGATAGACACAGGTGTGGATATAAGTATCATTACTCCAAAATCTTGGCATCTAAATTGGCCTCTTCAAGAGGCAGATGTTCAGTTACTAGGAATTGGAACCCTATCTCAAGTTAAACAAAGCACATGATGGTTTGAATGCATAGCACCAGAAGGACAGAGAGGAAAGCTGAGATCATATGTGGATAACATTGCAGTGAATTTATGATGTCGTGACCTGCCGTAGCAATGGAATACCCAGATTAACATTCCTGAAGTTCCAGGAACTCATAATTCCGGGAAAGATATTATAAGGTACTATATACAAAGGTCACCAGCCATTCTGGCTGTACAAGAACACAAAGGAACTAGCAAACCTTTAGAGGTACCAAATAGCCCTACCTTTAAAATGGTTAACTGAGAAACCAATATGGGTTAAACAGTGGACATTAACAGACGATAAAGTGCAGGCTTTAAGAACAGCTAGTACAGGAGCAACTAGATGCTCACCATATTGAAGGATCAACCAGTCCCTGGAATTCCTCTGTATTTGTTGTAAAAAAGAAATCTGGCAACTGGAGAATGATGACAGATCTAAGAGCTCTCAATAAAGCAATTCAAGCTATGGACACTCTATTATCTGGAATTCCTCTGCCATCTCTATTACCAAAAGGATGGCTTCTCATAGTTATTAATTTGAAAGATTGTTTCTTCACTATACCTTTATGAGAAAATATAGAGAAAAATTTGCCTTCACAGTGCCTACTTATAATAAATATCAACCTACTAGGATAACAGTAGATTATCCTTCCACAGGAATTCTCAATAGCCTCAACCTATGCCAATACTTTGTTAGTTAGCCATTGGAAATAATACATAAAAAATTCTAAATATATAATTTACCACTACATAGATGACATTTTGCTATCTGATTAAACATAGGTACTTTAGAAGAATGTTTGATGCTGGGTGGTGGTGGGGCACACCTTTAATCCTAGCATTTGGGATGCAGAGGCAGGCAGGTCTCTGTGAATTTTGGGCCAGACTTGTCTCTAAGAGCTAGTTCTTGGACAGGCTCCAAAGCTACAGAAAATTACAAAAAAAAAAAATATAGTTTTTTTTTAAAAAAAAAACAAGATAAATAAATAAAAGAAGTAAAGAATGTTTTGCCAAAGTGGGGATTACAAATTGCTCCTGAAAAAACACATGAGGAGATTCTGTCAATTGCCTACATTATAGAATAGGTTTACAGAAAATTAGAACACAGAAGACACAAATTAGGAGAGACCAGTTGCAGACTCTTAATGATTTTCAAAGATTGTTAGGAGACATTCCCAGTCTACAACTGGCTGTTGAGATAACACCTGATATAATAATCCATTTAAACATAACCATAGATGGTGATAAAAATGTTAATAGTCCCAGAAAATTAACAACTTAAGAGGAAAAGGAATTGACAGTTGTTGAGGAAAAATTACAGAAGGCACATGTGGATAAGGTGAATCTAAATCTCAATAATATTCTAGTTATATTGCCTTCCACAACTTCTCCCACAGGAATTTTAATACAGAGGGATGGTATTAATTAGAATGGATCTTTTAATCATATAAAACAAGTAAAAAATTAAAAACTTATGTGAAAAATATCTCTGAATTAATTGTAAAAGGTAAATTGAAACTTTGTCAATTGGCAGGTATAGTCCTGGAAGAGATTATAGTGCCTTTTACTACTGATGAAATATAAAAGTTATGGAAAGGCAATGAAACATGGCAAAGAGCTTGTGCTAATTTTTTGGGGAGAAATTAATTGCAATTATCCCAAAACCAATAGACTTAGCCTTATAATAAGAACTTCTAGGATTCTTCCCCAAATTTTACATGATGCTCCAATACCTGGAGCCTGTACATTTTATACTCATGTAAAGAAATCATGGAAGGCAGGTTAAAAATCAGAAGAATTAAATAAGGTTGAACAAAGCCCTTATAATTTTGCTCAAAACACAGAATTACATGTTATTCTCATGATGTTAAGGGATTTTAAAGAACCTCAAATATAGATACTGATTCACAATATGCAGAAAGAATTTTTTGCATATTGAACCCACTGAATTTATACTAGATAAAACAGAATTGACTTCATTATTCATACAGGTTCAAGGTATAATAAGGAATAGACTTTTTCCCATATATATAACACACATCTGATCCCATATGGGAATGCCATGTCCTCTAGCAAAAGGTAATGCAGAATGTGTGTTGCAGGCCTCAGAATTCCATAAGAAACACTATGTTAATAGCAAAGATTTAAAGAGTTTTCTATTGCAAGGCAATAAGCTAAGGAGATTATAAAGAGATGTCCTACTTGCTCTTTCTATAACCAAACACCTCTTGCAGGGACTAACCTAAAGGGTACTCAAAGGAATGAAATCTGGCAGATGGCTGTGTTTCACTTTACAGTATTTAGAAAATTAAAATATGTGTGCAACACCATTGATACTTATTCAGAATTTCAGTGGGCAACTGCTTTAAGCTCAGAAAAGGCTGATTCAGGAAACACACATTTATTAGAAGTTATGGCCATCAGGGGCATACCTGCACAAATAAAGACAGATAATGGTCCAATGTATGTCTCTAAGAATATAAAACAGTTTTTTTTGCTTATTATAATATAAAGCATATTACAGGTATACCACACAATCCTACAGTTCAGGAAGCTGTAGAAAGATCAAGTCAATAATAAAGGGTATGTTAAACAAAGAGAAAGGGACAGACAATACCATCAGAAATAGATTATATAATGCTTTTTTAACCTTGAATTTTCTTTTTTTTTTTTTTTATCTTTTTTTTTTCCATACATTGTTTTCTTTTATTTTTTCCATTCAAGAACATAATTAAAGATAAAAAAAAATTTTTTTTCCTTTCTTCCCCTTCTCCCGGTCCCCTCCCACTACCCCCCACCCCTCCTCCCTCCCCCTTCTTCCTTGAAAGAGGGCATGGTGCCCTGCCCTGTTGGAAGCTGAATACCTAGGTGAACCCAAGGAAAGCATACACAGAACCTCCTGGAAATTGGAAGCAAACAGGATCATCAAGCAAAAGTTGGAAGCCAGGG
>PVIU01008663.1:12204-81723 GCA_004026605.1 Ondatra zibethicus | reverse complement strand
CAGTTCGCACCAATGTGAAGGCAGTGTATATCTACCCCAGTTCTCACCAATGTGAAGGCAGTGTGTGTCCACCCCAGTTCTCACCAATGTGAAGGCAGTGTGTGTCCATCCCAGTTCGCACCAATGTGAAGGCAGTGTATATCTACCCCAGTTCTCACCAATGTGAAGGCGGTGTGTGCCCACCCCAGTTCTCACCACTGTGAAGGTGGTGTACACCCACCCCAGTTCTCACCAATGTGAAGGCAGTGTGCCATTTTAAGAACTCAAAAGGAAATCCCTTTTGATCTCCAGAGTGATTAAAGCATCTCCGCTGCTTTCCCCAGCCGGAGGTTTTAGTCATTCCCTTAACACGGAAACCGTCTGAGTCAGCTTTGTTTTTACATAAACATACATCACGGCTCTGTTACACTACGCCCAGTAAAACAGCCCTTCAATAAAGGGAGGGAAACGCGCCTAAGGAGGAGAGGCCACAGAGTACGAGGGATAGAAGGCAAAGGGGGGAGAGGGATGGGAGAAAAAGACAACGGAGGGATGAAGAACAGAGACAACAGGATGTTAAAGAAAACCATATGGAAATCTAGTACTTCATAAGCTTCCTAAATTTATTTATTTTTCATATAAAAGGGTTTGATTGAATTTAACCTACACAGGGCATAATGCTTGTCCAAAGCTCCAGTGTCAGGTGTGGAAATCTCCCCTCAGGTAGTTGGCCAGACCCCCAGAACAATATAAGCTGTTGCCATTGTTCTTGGATGGCCCCGGGAACTTGGTGGATAAAACCCTGTTGCTGAAGACTCCAATACTCTGGTCACAGGAAACAGAGCAATCAGGTTGGTACTGACCCGGCAGCTCCCTCAGTGCAGGTGAACTTTCACAGTACCAGCAGATGCACTATAAGCTGCAGGAGAAGCCTCAGCACTCCTCAGCTGTGAGCGCCAGGAGCCCAACAGTGGCCAGCGCGGTAAGTAATGCCGATGGTTTCAATAGTGGCGTGAATGTCACAGGGGTATCCGACCAATTTCTAATTCAGAGATCCTTTTTCTTTCACAGGCCTTTCTATAACATTGCTAGGTTGTATTCTCAGGAACACTGCTGACAGTTGTGTGGGAGAGAGAGTATATGAACTGGTGGTTGTGAAGGACAATCTAGGACACAGTCCGGGTGCGGGTCCACTGACATTTTTCCCTGCTCTAAATTGACAGGCATACTTTATAAACTTATCCTTAGAGGTTTAAGCATAAAGCAGACGATTTTGATCCCATCACCATGATGCTAGAATTTGTCTAAGGACTTACAAAAATACAAGTATCACTTTCTTTTAAAAAATATAATACTTTTATTTTTGAGAATTCTATCCATGAATACAATGTATTTGATCACATTCACTCCGCACTAACTCCTCCCAAGCCCACTGTCTACTTCATGTCATTTTTTCCCATAATAATCCACTGATTCGAATTTGTGTTGCCCAAATATTCATAGGTGTGGGACCATGCTGCCAGAGGCCACGCACTTAAAAGAAAACTCACTCTCCATCCCTAGCTGCCACCAGCTGTCACTACTTCCTCAACCAGAAGCAGGGGCATGGTGTGCCTTGTCCCCTTCTAGGCCAGAATGTCGAGTGACTGGAGACTGTGTGGCCATGCATAGGTGCGAGCACACAAATGCAGCTCGACTGACTGGCCATGCACAGCTGCAAGCACGCAAGTACAGCTAGACTGACTGTGGCCATACACAGCTGCAGCGAGCACACGAGTGCAGCTCCACTGACTGTGGCCACGCACAGCTGCAGCGAGCACACAAATGCAGCTCCACTGACTGTGGCCACGCACAGCTGCAGCGAGCACACGAGTGCAGCTCCACTGACTGTGGCCACGCACAGCTGCAGCGAGCACACAAATGCAGCTCCACTGACTGTGGCCACGCACAGCTGCAGCGAGCACACGAGTGCAGCTCCACTGACTGTGGCCACGCACAGCTGCAGCGAGCACACGAGTGCAGCTCCACTGACTGTGGCCACGCACAGCTGCAGCAAGTACACGAGTGCAGCTCCACTGACTGTGGCCACACACAGCTGCAGCGAGCACACAAATGCAGCTCCACTGACTGTGGCCATGCACAGCTGCAGCGAGCACATGAGTGCAGCTCCACTGACTGTGGCCACGCACAGCTACAGCGAGCACACGAGTGCAGCTGTTCTGTCACGGCCAGAAGACTGCTTCCGTCCAGTCCTCCCTGACCTCTGGCTCTTACAACCTTTCTGCCTCATCTTCTATGATGGTCCATGAACCCTGAAGGTAAGGGCATGGCAGACCCACTTATGCTGGAGCATTGCACAGAGACTGACAGTCTACATCTTGACCCTTGTGGGCTTGCTGACCACCATCGAAAGCTCTCTGATAAGGTCTGATCACTAATCAGGAAAGCTAAATTTAGAGGGTATTTTGTAGTTTCATTTAGCAAACTACAATAGCAATAGCAGGTTCAGCCCTGGGCCTATGAGCTTCTGACCAAGAGCTAAGAATCTTGGTCAGATTTAAAGTATCAGGCATGTATTTCCTTCTGGAGAGTAGGCCTTAACTCTTCTTTGACAATTCATGTTCATATGTTCTCTTTTCCCACACAACTGTCAGCAATGGACCAGAGAATACAACCCAGTAGAAAAATGATTTCTGAATTGATGTTATACTGTCAGCCTACCATACTGCATGAAAAGTCATTACAGTCTTTTATAATCATTGATACCAGGCCACAATTCAAAGCATTGAAGCACCCTGCCTCCTCCAAAATCTTTGTGTAAAGTCTGTATGTGCTGTACACACATACACACAGACACACACACACAGACACACACATACAGACACACACACACAGACACACACAGACACACAGACACACACACACACACACACACACACACACACTAGCTTACAGAGTTCAGTTCCTAATCTATACTTCAATTCTTCAGGAAAAAAGATACATAAATGGCCCATCATACCAACACATCTCTCCTCAAATGTTCAGTTCATGTAATTTCACTGCTTACAGAGTTGCTATGGCAACCAGATTGTAATCTATCAAGCTACCTTAGAAATGAGGCAAAGTTCATGCCTCTTAATAGCGATTTCTCTTCTCACAAGAGCAGAAGTCACAACTGGAATGGATTGTTCTGAACTGGGCATTGGGTATTTTTAGGAGCAAGTACTTCATTTTACTGAGGGGGACTGCCCACTGTGCCACTGTCACTGTCAATGGCAGAGACAAAAACAAAGCTGTGGCATAGTACCCCAATGGCCTGTCCTGACAACGGGCATGAATGAGCCACCAGCATCACCTTGCATCATGAACCCTGGAGAAGCGTGAGTCACCAAATCTCCTGTGCCGTGGAAGTCCATTCTCTTCTGCCCCAGCCTCTCTCTCCCCACAGCTGCCCTCCACTGACACGGCTGTCACTAGCTTCCTTTACTGCAGTGTGTGAAACCCATCACCACTTCTGTTCACTCACTGCTCGTTTTCTACTCCTCAAAGTCAGCACTAAACCAACTCACATTCACGCTGTGCTGTCTGTCTTTTGTCAAAGGGGAACAAGGATTTTTTGTTGTTGCTTTTGAAGTGGTTTCTCTGTGTAGCCGTGGCTGTCCTGGAACTCGCTCTATAGACCAAGTTGGCCTCAAACTCACAGAGATCCACCTGCTTCTGCCTCCTGCTTGCTGGGATTAAAGACACACATCATACAGATTTTACTTTCCCAGAGATAGTGACACAGAAGTAAGCTGTCAGAGCAGGAAGCAGGCATGCTTCAAACCCCAGGCTACATTGCTTCATCAGATCTGTTCCAATTGCAATTGCCACCTATGCCAATATGTACACCCGTGTACACACACACACACACACACACACACACACACACACAAGCACACACAAACAGAGTACACATACACCAACCACTTCAGATTTTCAAACTCATACATTCCACACACACCTTTGACATACTCATCTCTCTGGCACAAAACACAACAGACCTCAGGTATAACTGAAGTGTACACATTTGTTTTCTGAATTCGATCTCTTTTCTCCAAAAGGGAAGTGATGGTTATAAACAACCAAAACTCACATTTGTAGCAACAATACACTCGAGGAAAATGTCTTGGGCTGAAGAAGCAAGCAGGCAGACCGCAAAGATGCTGCAGGAGACAAGAGAGTACCTGGTATCGTGTCCTGCTCACCCATCCCCCCCCCGCCCCAGATTTCAGTCTGCAGAAGTTAAGGAGCTAAGAAGCCACCAGGTGGGTTCCACAAATACTGGCTCACCCCAATGTGACAAAGGCACGGCTGGCAAGACAAACTTGGTCATTCTGCTTCTTCCTGGATTTTAGGACTCTTTCCAAAGGGTCCTAGATGTTTTAATACCTGATTTTCTCAAAAGATCGAAGGTTCGCCCAATGGAATTATTAACCAGATTTTATGGGTGGGAAGACTGAAGCTTAAAGAACACAAAAGAAATTGGCCTAAAGTCACTTGACTAAATGGCTGAGCTAGGCTGGAGCCCAGCTAGGGACTGAGCAGAACGTATGCCTTGCACTCACTAACGCCACCTCCCCCTCCAAGAGGCATGAGCTTCACCCTCTGAAGTGACACTGATTCTGCCATCCAATGATGCATCTGCCTTCCCAGGGCGACAGCCAGTGCCCGGCTCCGGTGCCTCCTCCTGCCTTCCACTCCACTACTGTTGTAGTTGCCACGTGTGCTCCTTCTTCTGGACTTGCTCTTCCCCATATTTATTTCTCTTTTGGTTTCCTTGCTTTTGCTCTAAAAAAAACTAGCCGGAAAAGCTCTCAGCAATCAGCTCAGCCTTTCCTCTGGCCAGCTCCCAGCAGTCACGGCGGACAGTCTCTGTACCTAGTACAGTTCTTACTCTTGTGCAGACCCAAAGAAAAGACTTCCTGGAAAACAAATCTAGGGCTCTAAGGAGAATCTGCACACTCTTCTTCAGGTCCACCTTAACCGGAGCTCCAGAATGCCTACTTTAACTCCAAAGTAATTCCATTTTAAACCATCTAAATGATTGGTTTCTTATTTCTTGACATTACAATTTAGCCTTTATCATATTATACATACTCAAAATGGTCTTAAAAGAATAAGAAATCCAAATTGCAGATAAGAAAAAGTATCTCCTAAGCTGAGGATATACCTCAGTAAAATGTTTGCTGCGCAAGCTTCAACTCAGAACCCATAAGCAAAAATTAGCTAGGCATGGTGGTACATGCTTGTAATTCCCCTGTGGAAAGGTGAAGACAGGTCAAATAGATCCCTCAAGTTTGCTGACCAGCCAACCTGACCTAGGTTCCAGGCCAAGGAAAAACCTCCAACGCAAAAAGCAAGGTAGATGGTGTCAACCCAAGGTTGACCTCTGACCTTTTTGTACATGTGCATGCATATACAGATACATGCAAGCACAGAGAGGGAGGGAGGAAGGGAGGGGGAAAGGGAGGATAAGAAGGAGAGATAGAGAAAGAGAATGTATCTCTTAAAATTCACTCTTTCAATGGAAAATAAAAAATAACCTTAAGTACTTTCAACATGTCAAACCTAAGAACAAGCTCCTATGCACATGAGGTCCATTGCCTGTAGATTTTCAGGCCAGAGCTGTGTTCCAACGTTTAATAACATATAAATGCCTTCAGAGCCTTTTAAGGATGTAAATAATGAATCATTAAGTCACTCTTTGCTAAACTTAGGGGTTTTCTCTGAGTTTAAAAACCAATTAAGATATGACCACATGTCTAAGGACAACAGGACACAGGGAAAAGAGCCAATGAGAAAGATGGATGCTTGGTCTCCGGCTCTGCCAGGTAGCCCACTTGACCTTTCAAGGCCCGTATATTTCCTCATTTATAAAAAGCAGAGAATATTTACCCACCTTCCACAGGAACAGGCCTTACTCAGTTAGTAGTTATTACTAATACTTCTTACCACTGTCAAGTCTGAATTACATGAAGGAGATTAAAGAAAAAAGTTTACCCAATTTACCATGCTTCATGTCCTCAGTAAAATCTAACTCCAGCAGACTCTCACTTTGAGGCCAGTTTCCGCTCAGTCACTCTGACGTGAACCTCCCGAGCATGCGCATTCTGGGCTCTGTTCAGCCTCTTTGGAGCCTGGCAACAGGGTGAGTCTAGAATCCACTTGCAGAGGTTCTGAAATCTAAGTCCCTTGCAGCTTTGAAGTGATGTGATCTGCCTGGAAACACTTCTAATAAAGACTGTCATAATGCAAGCAAGCAGGAAAAGGTTGCTTGCTGCGGAGGGACCTATCTGGCTGTTTTGTTCCTACGGTCTTAATTTCCGATATTTTGTATTAATATCTTTGAGATTTAAGTAGCATACCACACAGTTCATCTACATGAAGTGTTTTTAGTACAATCACATAGCTGGTATCTATGATACAAAATATTTTAGGAAATTTTCAACACCCTGTCTTCATTCCCCATCTTCCCTCAATTCCTCCAGCTGTGTATTTGTCCACTGTGAACCTTACACAAAGACAAAACACAATGAGAATGAATCCTTTCACTTCACATAAAGTTACCCAGGCTGTCTGTGTCATCTCGTCACTACTTCATCCTTTTTTCTTCTGAGTAATAGTCCATCTTATGAATATACTCCATTTGGTTCATCCATTTAGCAGTTAATTCACAGTTGATTTGTTTCTAAAACTCTGGGTTGTTTTGCATAATCGTGCCCCTGATACTCACAGTCAAGTTTCTATGGGTAAGTAACTTTCTAGAGCTTACACACTCTGGAGAACTTCTAACTAACCTTCTGGATATTACTCTACAACCAACTTTTTTAGAAGAGCTCATACAGGCAGAGCTACTTAACATTGGCTGTTTTCTTACCCAAAAATCATCCTCAAAGCACACTGAAGATGCGAACTCAGACAGATCCCTCAGGATGCTTCAAGCATTTGGCTTACTTACAGAACATACTGAGAGTCACCCACCACACTTGCATGAAAGAGCTCAACAGTTAAACAAATGGATACCACGGAGCTACATGGGGATACTTGGGACCATAACAAAGTTTAAGGCAACTGTCTTCCTTAATGATATTAAGGTAAAAAGACTAAAAGTCTTCTTCAAAACTGTAGAGTTTTGGGAAAACAGCTGTGTGTACTGCCAAGACCAGTGCTTGGAAAGGGGAGGCAGGATTTGGAGGTCAAAGCCAGAATTGGCTGCAAATGAGTTCAAGGCAAGGCTGGACTACAGCAGACCTTGTCTGGGGTGAGAGGAGGAATGATTTGTCTCACGAAAACAAAGAGGTAATGCTTTGGGGATGAAAACATGCCTCAGCATTAGGACATTCATCCAACATGTACAAGGAACTAGGTTCAAACCCGTCATCGTCATTGTGTGTAGGGAGGGAGGGAAGGGAAATGCTTTTCAGTTTTCTGTTTTGTATTTGAGTGCAAGAGCCTTCCACTAAGGAACTGTTGGAAAGCCAGGCCCAGTACAGGCCTCGTCTCAGGAGAGCAGCGCCTTGAGCACACTTGAATGCCAACTTGTCCATCACTGACCCTTCCGAACAGGAACTAGTCTCTGCAGAGCGCACAGGCAAGAAATGTGGCAAAGGTTTTCCAGGCTGCCCTGCGGCTCCTCCCCACAGGCCCTTGCTGCACACCAGCACAGAGCTGATTCCCTGCACATTTAATCTGGGGCCTGCTGGTGCACCATGACATCAGTGCTGCGCACTGAGCCAAGTGTAAGCTCCATCTGGGACAAATAATGTCCAGGCACACTGTGACTTCTTTTGTTTATATACACTGACTAAATATGTCTTGGTGGTAAATGAACTAACTCTTGAGATTTATTTCCCAAGGCCTTCAGAACAATATTCTGCACCCCAAAGAAACTCCCTGTTTAGAGTTCTTTCCAAGGGTGTGCGTAAGTGATTTTTAACAGAACATATGATTTTGGAACATGTAATTAACATCTTGAGGAGAGTCTAAGTCCAAGCAGCCCTTCCTCAAGCTGAAACAAAGAAAAGGAGGAATTCACTAGCAAGTGGGTGTGGTGAGGGTAACACAGTTCAACACAAAGCCACATGACACTTGATCCCACCTCCGAGACCAGTGAAAGCTTTAAGATATGACCAGGCAGCCAAGGGGCCATTTCCCTTCCTTTTCAAGAGTAAAACCCAGCTTGTGTTTTCACCCTGGCATCACTTAAGAGAAATAATTGCAAATTCAGAAAGAAAAACAAACTACCTAATAGTTTCAAGTTCGTTCTCTCTCTCTCTCTCTCTCTGGCTGGCGCTCTCTCTCTCTCTCTCTCTCTGTCTATCTCTCTCTCTCTCTCTCTCTGGCTGGCGCTCTCTCTCTCTCTCTGTCTCTGTCTATCTCTCTCTCTCTCTCTCTCTCTGTCTATCTCTCTCTTTCTCCTCTCTGTCTATCTCCCTCCCCCGTGGGGTGGTGGTGGTCCAAAACAGGGTTTCTCTGTGTAGCCCTGGCTGTCCACTCACTGTATAGATCAGGCTGGCTGTGAACTCCGAGATCCGCCCGCCTCTGCCCCCCACATTCAAGTCTTCTAACAAGGTCTCAGTCTGACACCTGCCTCTAGGATGATTCACATTCTGAGTGGAAATGAAGGGTGGGCCTGGGAGAACAGAGGAGAAGAGAGGCCCTGTCCTCTCTTCGGAAGGAAGGGAAGCCAGAGTGGGGAAGGTTAGGACTTACAGCTGGCTAGTCTCATGGCTGGGTCTTGAAATCACCCAGGTCCTCTTTTGGGAGCTTCCAGGAAGGTAGACTTGCCTCTCTTCATTTGTAGAGGCCCTCTCCTCCTCCCCCATCTCCATGGGGAAGATTCTTGGCTACCCTTCTCAGCTCACCAGTAACCTTAGCAGTGCTGACCCCAGAAGGGAACTGCTGCCAACCTCAAGGAAAGATCATTCCTAATTAAAAGCCCTGGGACCCTACAGAGACCTAGGCTGGATCTGAAAAGCTTGACTCCCAACTTCTTTTCCAAAGGAGAATCAGAGCTCCAGAAATCCTCATTGTTGCTTGCTTCTCACATCTGAGTCAGCCACTTGCCAGCTCTTGAAGATAATATGGGGATCATAATCGCATGAACTAGTGAAGGTGTGTGAAGTGTGTGTGTGTGTGTGTGTGTGTGTGTGTGTGTGTGTGTGTGTGTTAGAGAGGAGAGAGAGAGAATCTCTCTCATACGCACACACTTAATTTTTGAGAGAGGGTCTCTCCCTGAGCCCAGAACTCACCAATGACTGGCATCCAAGGCGACAGTCCACAGAAGACTCTGTCTTCAACCCCACTCCCAGTACTAGAGTTACAGATGTGACCATAGTGGGCTTTGACGAAGGCAGTGGAAACACAAACTCAGGTCCTCATGTCTATGTGACACAGCAGGTGCTTCACCCATTGGGCCACCCCAGCCCCAAGAACAGTTCTGTTTGTAAATGTATAATGTGTGACCATGAAAAACTCATCCTAAGTACTCGCCTGTACACTACAAATGAAGAAAGGCAAGTCTACCTTCCTGGAAGCTCCCAAAAGGGGACCTGGGTGATTTCAAGACCCAGCCATGAGACTAGCCAGCTGTAAGTCCACTCTGGCTTCCCTAGGAATACAGAAGGCTTCAGCTTACATGCTGTATGACCACCTGATGATTAAGTCAGTGCTAAGCACAGACACTCCCACCTCATAAGCCCTTAACTCCAATGTCCTTCCCTTCCTTCAGAAGAAGCAAAGGAATCAAACTTTGAACTAAAATTCATTCTTTCCAATGGTTCAACTACTGAGCTCAAGTGACCGTTCAACTAAAAGTTATTGAGACTCAAAGTTTTCCAGTGACCAGCAAGTTTACAAATCACAGGTTGAACTTGAGGGAAAACCGTAAGTCTAATCGAACACATCTGGCCTTCGTTTATCACATTGTTAAAGCAATGGAGTATCTTTACAGACTGTTGTCCTAAGTGTCCCCCGAGGTTATGGGGTAAGCAACACAGAACCAGCCACTGTCCTTCTCTCTAGCAAGTGCTCACGTCTGGTGAGATGATGTCTTTAAGGCATGTTCATTGAGGGGCTCAAGCAGTAGGGGGGGGCAGTTATTGTAAGGTAGAGAGGTTCTAAGCACTCAACCACAGCAAATCACTTTATAAATACAAAAGAGTATAAGAAGTAAAGTGGAAGCCAGGCGGTGGTGACGCACGCCCTTAATCCCAGTACTTGGGAGGCAGAGGCAGGCAGATTTCTGAGTTGAAGGTCAGCCTGGTCTACAGAGTGAGTTCCAGGACAGCCAGGGAGAGAGCAACCACACTTGCATCTCAAAATACATGTTCTGTCTTTTGGATGATCTGCTCTGACAGTTGTCTGTGATGGAAAAGCCAGAGGCAGAGAAGCAGTTACCAGCACAGGCAAGAATTATGACAGCATGGAATTCTACTGTTTCTGGGGGCTTCAGGTTATTATAACATTAGGGCTGAGAGGGATGTGACAGGGATGTGTCCATTAGGGGACAATGGCCACGTAAACAGAGGAAGTAGTATAGCCTGGAAGGAGTGGAATCCAAGTTACCTGGATATAAGATGACACACTAGTGACAACCTACTTAGAAGGGTGTATTTTACATATGGAAATGCAAGAGCGGAAAATGAAGGTGAATATCTATATTCAGGATACAGAGATTCATGTTTCTAAATTATGTGATTTGTTTGCTACAGTCACCTTTGGAATATAACAGTCATACTATTATACTACATCGTCACATTTTTTAACTTTTTTATTGATTTCAATGAGCTATACATATTTCTCTGCTCCCCTCCCTTCCTCTCCCTTCACTTTCTACCCTTCTCCCATGGTCCCATGCTCCCAATTTACTCAGGAGATCTTGTCTTTTTCTACTTCCCATATAGATTAGATTCATGTATGTCTCTCTTAGGGTCCTCATTATTGTCTAGGTTCTCTGGGATTGTGAATTGTAGGCTGGTTTTCTTTGCTTTATGTCTAAAAGCCACTCATGAGTGAGTACATGTGATAATTGTCTTTCTAGGTCTGGGTTATCTCACTCAATATGATGTTTTCTAGCTCCATCCATTTGCCTGCAAATCTCAAGATGTCATTATTTTTTTCTGCTGTGTAGTACTCCATTGTGTAAATGTACCACATTTTCCTTATCTATTCTTCGGTCAAGGGGCATTTAGGTTGTTTCCAGGTTCTGGCTATGACAAACAATGCTGCTATGAACATAGTTGAACACATGTCCTTGTGGTACATTTGAGCATCCTTTGGGTATATACCCAAAAGTGGTATTGGTGGATCTTGAGGAAGGTTGTTTCCTAATTTTCTGAGAAATCGCCATACTGACATCCAAAGGGGCTGTACCAGTTTTTTACATCTATCATTTGACCAGAGACAATTATGTACTAACATATATCTTAGCATATTTTGGATTTAGAAAAATCTCATCTTCCCGCACATATAAATTATTTTTATTATATGATACATCAAAAGCTATCATATCACATCCAATGTGACAAATACATATTCAAAACAAAAAGACTACATATAGGTTGGAAATCTATCACGTCATCATGTTCAAACAAACACATTCCTACATGTGTGTTATGATTAGGGTTCTTAACCTGACAGAATCTACAGCAGCTGGGAGATGGGCATGCCTGTGGCGATTATCTAGGTTACATGAACTGATCTGGGAAGACCCATGCTAACTGATCATGGGACGGTTCCCTACATGGGGGTCTTAGACTGTATAAACAGAGCAAACAAGAGGAGCCCTTGTACTATGTGTTCATCCCATCGCTTTCTGACTGTGGATGCCACGTGACAGCTGCTTCAAGTTGCTGCTGTCTTAAGTTTCCTGTCATGTGGACTGTATCCTGAACTGTGAGCTCAGATACAGACTTCTCCCTTAAGCTGCTCCTGTCCGTGTATTACACCACTGCAACAGGAAAAAAAGGCCTGTGTCTCAGTTAGGTCTCTAGTGCTGCGAAGAGATCACAGCAACTTCCATGAAGGAAAACATTTAATTGAGGGAGTAGTTAACAGTTTCAGAGGTTTAGTCCATTATCGCTATGGCAGGATTTTTTTAAATCTAATTCTCAATCATTTATTTGATTTTATTGATAAAGACTCAGTAGCCAAATGCTGAGGTGAAAGCCTGCTTAGAGAGGCAGAGAATGCACCTGGCTGATCTTCCTCCTCTGCCAACGTGCAACAAAAGAACTCTCTCCTATGCCACCATTTCAAACAAAACTCAAACTGAATGTTCCTCCCTTCTACTTCCTGTGCATCTCTCTATCCATCCTCCTGACTTCATCTTTCTCGCTATGAATATTTCCTGTCATCTGGTTGTTTGCTCTGTCTCCTAACCTACGGTCGATTTTATTTAATCCCGTTTACAACATTTAACCAGAAGCTCTTGGGTAAAAGACGTGTGCTAGGGCTGAGCCACACCACAGCTAGAAGCAGGTTTCTCTAGTAAATAAGGCAATCTTAGCTTCGTGGTGTGATCAAATATCCTGCAACAACGGGGAACATGGTGGCATGTAGGCACATATGTGTTGGGGGCTGCAGACCCCTGGACCCTTGACTTTCTTTGCCTGCCTCAGACCCTTTGCCTGCTGGACTGAAACAACTTGTTTTCCTGTGCCTGCAGCTGCTCTGAGCACAAGACCCTCATGAGTTCCTGACAGCAGGGGAGTGAATTCTGGTGGGTTTTAAAGCTGGAAATCCCAAGAGCTGGGGCGTGGCTCTCAGTTAAGGATCCCTATATAAGCTTCCCTGGAGAACAATAAAGTTGGCATTCGTGTTTCAGAATGACCCGTGTCCCCATGTCTCTGTCTATGTGCATATGTTTTTAAATCTCCAGCCTAGTTCCTGGCTCGTGTACCGTCCCGTAGTGCAGGCGCTACACATATGGTTCTGGCTATATCTTGATCAAAGGCAACATGAAGTAGACCAAGACACTGGGTGGTATCCTGAGCATATATAAGACCTCAAAGCCCCCTCCACAGCAACACACTTCCTCCACTGCACCTACTCCAACAAAGCCACTCCCTCTACTACCTCTGGGGAACATTTTCCTTCAAACCACCACATTACGTTTTACAAAAAGCTTCAGCTAGGCAGTAACAGAAAAGTTTACTTTTTAAAAAACTCCCACTCAAGACTCCATTTAAAGAAGCTACATCTTTACCTCTGGAACACTTACTTGGACCTTGAAACTGTCCATTGTCCCCTAATTGGGCTGTAACAGAACAACCAACACATCAGGTTTGGCAAGCTCTCTACACAGAAGCTCAAACATTATTCACTGAAAAACTGGGGCCACAAACAATACATAGGCTCTAACCTGTAGGAGGTGTTACAGAAACCTTCCTACAAAAACAGCCACCCAAGTTTCCTGCTTCACAATATACATCATCAGGCAAGTCCAACAGAAAGGTTGAATCTGTGTGAGGACATTAAGTATGCCTAAGAATGGGAATGACTCCCATCATATTAAAAGTACAATACACATATATAAAATTGTCAAAGAATAAATTTTCTAAAACTAAACTATGGTATGCATGAGCATGAGATGCAAGGACAAATGTCAGTAAGTTTAAAATATTCAGATGAGATTGAGTCAGTCTCAGAGGCCAAGTGCCATGTGGTCAGACTGCAGGCTGAGAACCACATCCCAGCAGAAGCAGGGGCTACTCCTGCCAGTCCCCTGCTGATATCTTAGGACATCCAAGCCAGTGTAGTCAGAACTGCTGGGCTCCCAAACAAACAGGAAAAGTTCAGGGTTTCGTCTTACCCTTCCTCTCTTATCAACAGCTGTTCCTCAGGATTTAAGGGGAATTAATTAGAGGCCCCATTCTTCCACCAGTAGCCACCAAAATGTAAAAAGACTCAGGTCCCTCATGGCAATGGCATAATCAGCTGAGATGGTGACCTCACATCTAACAATACTCGGGGACACAGGCAAGAGTACGTGGTGTCCACAGCCATTTTCAGTGGCAGGCTACTGGGGGACACAGAAGAGCTTGTCCTGAAAACCGAAAACAAGCAACAAAAGGCTGAATATCTGCATATAACCTTCATACATATTCTACAGACTTCAAAACATCTCTAAATGCAAATTCTATGTAAATGTGCAACACTGGATTATTATTTAGGGGTTAATGACCAAGGAAACATGCTGCTTGTGAGTGTTCAATGCAGACACCATTTGCCTTGATTTCTGTAAATATTTTCAATCCACAGCAATTGGGTGAATCTGAGAATAAGAAGCCCAGAGACACAGAAGGCCAAGTATTTGGCAAATGAGTCTCCTTTTTTTCTTTTAACTATTATCCAAAAGAGGAACACAGGTATAATAAAGCATTAATGAATTAAATGAAATTTTAAGAAAAACAAAAGGGGGTAAGATAGCTCACCAGGTAAAAGTGCTTGCCCCGCCCCCAACCTGACAACCTGAAGTCAATTCCTGTAACCTACATAAAGACAGGAGAGAATGGATTCCACAAAAGTTGCCCCCAATCTTCACATGTGCTCATGCATACATATGGTATGCATATCACACACACACATACACACCCATATACATGCACACATATGGTATGCATGCCCCGTACATGCATGCACACAAACACAGCCACTGTATGCATGTACCACACACATGCAAACAAACATGTACACACAAAAGCAATAAATAAAGAACTTTATGTGTAAAGGCTTATGGCAAACTTAAAAAGTAGCCAGTTTTTAAAACTCTGTTTTAAATGAATCAAATTTGCTCATTTCTCTCATCCTTCATCCATTCAAAAAGATTTCCTGCATGAAACTACAGACGTGGGACACAGCATAAACAAGAGAGACGGGACTTCTTTCTCCTAATGAAATGGAATCAGACAAAGACAGCAAAGTTGCTAACAATGGTAATGCTGGAACCACCAGAGCAGAGGCTCTCACGGCCTCTGCTGTGCAGCACAGCCCCAGCTCACCAGTGTCTGCCTTCATCTCCTGAAGGCAGCTCGACTACCGACGTTCGAGGCCACTGCAGACCACTGTCGCCTTTGGCTAATTCAATTCTGAAGTGTCTCTCAACCCAGACAGTTCAGAACTGTCATAATTACATGCTATGTGTCCTAATTATTGTGGGTGCCACATATAACAACACCTTCCAAAAATACAGATCAACATTTACCTTCCCAAGGCCAGGATTCTGCCCATGCTGTGCCTTTTTGGAAGCCTCTGTAGTGAGAAGCAAACCTAACACAAAAAGGACTGAACTATCAGACCACAGACTGTAAGAACTCACACTTTTTCTAAAGTTGAAAGGAGCCCCTGGTATCTTTTTCTGCAGCTGGGAAAGTGCTCTGGGCGAGGGATGCTCGCTGTCTGTGATTCCATGGGAGTCAGTGATGCTGAGAAAGGGACAACACAGGGCCAAGGGCGACTAACCACCAGATTGGAACATTGAGGGTTAAGAAGAACTGGAAGATGGGGGGGGGGGGAGCTGCTCAGTAGGTAAGGCACTTGCCTGGAAAGCACAAAGACCTGAGTTCAATCCCCATGATCAGCATAAAAATGCCCAAGAGAGATGGAAAAAAAAGGAAGATCCCTGAAAGGTGATGGCAGCACATGCCTGTAATCCCAGCACTCGGGAGGCAGAGGCAGGTGGATCTCTGTGAATTCAAGGCCAGCCTAGTCTACAAGATCTAGTTCCATGACAGCTAGGACTATTACACAGAGAAACCCTGTCTCAAAAAGCAAAAATAAACAAATAAACAAACAAAACAGAGGATCCTTGGGGCTCACTGGCTAGCTGACCTAGCATAACTGGTAAGCTCCATGCCAGTGAGACACCATTTCATAGATGTAGACAGTGTTGCTGAGGCAACATGTAAAAATGACCCTCACCCTCTTCATGCACATGCACACATGCACCTGCACACAAATATACATACAAGATAATTCACTAAAGAGAAATCAAAAACTATTCACAAGAGATTTGCTCATGGTAAACTTAAAATATTAACTCTCCATTGAACAAACAATCTTTACAGAACCCGATCGTTCAATAAAACTGAAGTAGGTTTGCTGTGGGACAGTGCTCTTGTACACTGTAAAGAGTTGTCATTCACATTAATTTAATAAAATGCTGATTGGCCTGTAGCCAGGCAGGAAGTATAGGCAGGGTGACCAGACTAAGAGAATTCTGGGAAGAGGAAAGGCAGAGATGCAGTTGTCATCCAGAAGCAGAGAAAGCAAGATGAGAATGCCTTACTGAGAAAAGGTACCAAGCCACGTGGCTAAAAATAGGTAAGAATTATGGGTTAATTTAAGTTTTAAGAGGTAGTTAATAATAAACATAAACAATAGGTTAAACAGTTTATAATTAATATAAGTTTCTGTGTGCTTATTTGGGACTGGATGGCTGTGGGACTGGGCGGAACAGAAACTTGTTTACAAAGGTTAACTGATCCGAGAAGCCCAATGGCTACCAACATCAGGGAAGATCTTGGGGCAAGGCTGGTCTCCCATCGCCCAGCTCATGGTTTTCCTCTCTATTCCATGTCCTCAGTCTTTCCTCTATGCTCTGGTATATTCTGCATCCCAAGCATTCATGTAGCCTAACATACACGTAAATACAGAATCTGGAGATAGATTTGAGCAGCAACTAAACTGCTCATTCCTTTCAGGCAAAGGCAGTGTCTATTTAATGTGTCTCCAGTACTTAAGAAGTTGCTGCCACATAAGACATTTGCAAATACTTAAGATGACTATATCTATTACTCAATCAATCCATAATCCATCCCATAAACCCTACCCTCTCGAGAGGTCTCTCTAGATTTGAATGTTGGAGAGAAGCTGGGGAGCAGTCTCAAAGAATGCTAAACGTCTGTACAAGGTGTGACTCTCCTATGTGTCAGGATGCTGAAGAGTGTGGCCCAAGGCCAAGCCATGCTTCATTACACGTTCCAGCTGAAGACCAAGTTCCAAACAGAGATTCTACCAGAAGAGGAGAGGAACACATGGCACTATTCACCAACAGAGCAGCAGCCGCTATTTCAATGGCTGGTCCCATTCTCATTTGAATAAGCAAGAGGTATTTATCCATTTTTATCCACTACATTAATTATAAGATTCCAGTGAATTTAAGCAGAAATGGTGAGTTGTAAATGTACACCTCCACATGGGGTCAAACCTGTGCTGTATGAAGTTGGAAGCACTGAACACAAGGGAAGCTGTCAGGGGAAATGTTATTAAGAAGAGCTCAGCCAAGACGGCAAAGGTCATGGAACTAGGAGAGAACACTTGATGTCACAGACACACCAGTGACGAACACGTATGAAGCACGGAAACTTCTGGGCCTAGCACACTGCCTAGAGGCATGTATTCAAAAAATGTCAGGAAAACTCCGGCTGTAGAGTCTGTCCTGGGGAAATAGGAGATTTCAAAACAAAACAGGAAAGAAAAAAATCAAAAATAATGAGAAAAGAAAGTTCTATCTCAATAAAACGACGTGCTACAGTCCAGCCCCTGGGAATAAACAAAGTCAAGAGAATTAGAAATAAGCTCTCTGTAACAGCCTGGCCCCAGAACAAACCAGAAGGTGTTATCCTGGGCTGGCTAGAATGATGAAGGTCTTTACATTTCAGATTAACTTCCTGAAGAAGCTTTTCAAAAACAAAAAATAAGCTTAAAAACAAGTATTCTAGAAGTTTAAAAGGGAAACTAAAAAGGAAGCCAGAGATAGGAAGCACAGCAGTCAGAGCATTTACCAAATGCTCCACAGTGTAAAGAACCGTCAGTCCAGGTCCTTGGCCCCTGGGAGCCGACCCTCAATAAACTCAACCATCACCTTCTCTCCACATGTAAGGGACAAGATCTGAGGACACCTTTGCAAGTCCTCTCACTCCATCAGCTTGTGTAAGCATCTTTCCTTCACCTCACAGCTCCTGGGAGCCGTTACAGTTCCCAAACAGAATGCTGTCAGAAACTAGTAGATACTGACTCCTTTCATGCTCAAAACCACCTGCTGCATCTTATGCTAAAAACCCAGATCAAAATCTGCATTTTACACCAAGAACAGTAAATAACTAGTTATTAAAGAGAAGCAAAGTTTATTTAGCTTTGGTGATCTCTACTTATCCAGAGTTCGACAAAATTACTGTGAGGGACAGACTGTACAGGGGTGGGGAGGTAGGAGGGATTGAAAAGACAGCTCACCAGGCTAAAGGCCCTTGCAGCCACCATGGGATCTGCTGTATGAGGGAATGAAAAGACAGCTCAAAGGGCTGAAAGCCCTTGCCGCCACCCTGGGATCCAAGCTGGGTTCCTGGAACCTGTGTACAGAGAGATTCAAGTCCTGCAAGTTGTCCTCTCATCTCTGCTGGCTCACACCATGCCACACCAGCCCACACAAAATAAAAACACATCAAAGGAAGAGGAAGGACACTCGGGAAACAGCAGTTCCAGAGGGGGCTGTTTCCCATCATTCTTGGGTTGCAGCTGAGAGACATGAAAGCATGCACAGAGGACCTTGCATATGTGTTCAAGGCACCACTGCTCATACTGCCCAAAGAGTGGAAACAACCAAAATGTCAGCCTCTGAATGCTGACTGCCAAGTTGCAGGACCAACAGTTACTCAGGAAACACAGCTCTGTAGATACCTCTGGCAGTCTACCAGGGTCAGCTACAGTCACCCAGGAGACACAGCTCTGTAGATACCTGTGACAGTCTACCCAGGTCAGCTACAGTCACCCAGGAGACACAGCTCTGCGGATACCTGTGACAGTCTACCCGGGTCAGCTACAGTCACCCAGGAGACACAGCTCTGTGGATACCTGTAACGGTCTACCAGGGTTAGCTACAGTCACCCAGGAGACACAGCTCTGTGGATACCTGTGACAGTCTACCCGGGTCAGGTACAGTCACCCAGGAGACACAGCTCTATGGATACCTGTGACGGTCTACTGGGTCAGCTACAGTCACCCAGGAGACACAGCTCTGTGGATACTTGTGACAGTCTACCCGGGTCAGCTGAGGTGGAGGAGATGGCAACACCATCCAGGGATGGAGTACTGGATTTTTTTAAAGCCAAGGGTAAGCTGAGCACCAGGATTCATTGCTCGTGGAGACCGTCAGTGGCCCGCTGGCTCACACTCTTGCTGCTTGATTGTCCCGCCGTTGTGGACTGTATCCTCAAACTGAACCAAAATAAGCCCTTTCTTCCTTGAGCTACTTCGTCAGGTCTTTGTCACAGCGAGGAGAAAGCAATGAACTCACTTGACAGATAACCCAAACAAATGAGCTATTTCATAATATGGACTCACTGGCAAAGAAGAAGAAACAAAATGTTGATACACATTCCATACCTCCCTCCCCCATCTCTCTCCCTTTCCCCCTTCTCTCCCTCCCTCCCATTTCACGAAGTGAGCAGTTCTGCCCACTATGCCCTGTCCACCATGATGCTCTGCCTTGCTTGGTCCCAAAGACAAGGTGCCTCTGAAACACTGAGCCAAAATTAACTTTTCTTACCTCAAGATGTTCTTCTCAGGTATCTTTTCAGTATGGTAAAAACTGACCAGCACACAAAGTTCCACGAACTGTTCATGTAAATTCGTGAGGTGTATGTGTGTGTGACTTTATCTCAAGATAGCTGCTAAGGAGGCCAAGGAAGCTAAGGAAGGACTGCTGGGTAAGTCATCCCTGCTCACAAGATATTCTGCTGTTCATTTTTCAAATGATAATGTATCTATTAAAATTCCATTTTGAATGAGGATAACTTTCTTTAAAAATATTGTCTTCCGCTTTTCACTCATTTCCCCTTTTCTCTTACCTACATAAAACAACAAATCAAAGTTTTAAACATAGTATGACTTCAAATAATGAAAATAATGATTTCTCTTATCTAGACTAGAGCCAGAACATGGCCGAAAATCCTGACTAGAACCAATTCAACCCAGAAAGCTTCAGACAGGAGGAGAATGGGCTAATGTCAGCTCCCTTAGCCGGCATAGTTCCTTTGCACTTGCAGAAGTGCTGAGAATGTCCTCTGCACAGCTCTGAACTATTAAGAGCAGGGTAAACACAGGCAAGGTGCGCCTGTTCCTCACAAACATTCGATCCAGCTCCTCACAAGAGAAGCCTGTGGTCAGGGGCCGCTGCCTGCAGCGAGTAGTATTTAAGTTGCCATAGCACTGCTTACCACTCATCATCCGGGCATGATGAATCTTGGCCTGGTACCAATGAGTAAAATATTTCAAATAGTTTGCTTACTAAACAATGTTCCCTTTAAGAAAATTTACATTAATATCAAATTGTTGTGGGACAATCTTTCTGTACACTGTGAAGATGTACACTTTATTAAACCAAGGCACCTTCTGATTGGTTTAATAAAGAGCCGAATGGCCAATAGCTAGGCAAGAGAGGCAAGGTGGGGCTTCTGAGAAGAAATGGAGACTCTGCAAAGAGAGGTGGGATTTGCTAGCCAGAATGGAGGAAGTGGGACTCACAGTACTGAGCAGAGGTAATGAGCCATATAGCAGAACATAGATTAACATAAATGGGTTAATTTAAGTTTTAAGAGCTAGTGGGAACAAGCCTAAGCTAAGGCAAAGTTTTCATAATTAGTAAGTCTCTGTGTCATTATTTGAAGCTGGCAGTCCAAAGAAAGTCCAACTATACCAAATAGTTAAATGTAAATGTTAAAGCTTCCAGAAAAATCTAACACAGATTAAGAAGGCTGAAACACTCTCCATGATGTGTGTGCAAGCACGTGTGTGAGCACCTGTGTTTATGGAAGTTCATATGCATAGACATGTGGGGCTGGTGTACACATGTCCACACATCCATGTAGAGGTCAGGTCAACTCCCTGTTATTCAAACATAGACAACTTTATTCTGAGACAGTCTCTCCCTGGCCTGGAACTTGCCAAGTCGTCTAAACTGCCTGGCCAGAGGACTTGCAGATCCCTGTCTCCACCACTCCAGCACCAGGATCACAAGCTATGCCCCATTGCTGTTTAGTTTTTGTTTTTGTTTTTTTAACATGGGTTCTGGGGATCAAACACAAGCCTTATATTTTACTGAGTGAACTCCCGTCCCAGATACTGTGATATTTTTTAAGTGTACTCTCCATTTGGAAAAGCTTGGCATCTATTTACAAAATATATAAATTGATAATTTTTCCACTTTTAGCTTTATAGAATTCTTCCCAGTGGAGCAGATTTACTAAGTCAGTGTCAGAGCACAGGGTATGGACGTGCCATGTGTTCTTCTGGGACACCCAGTCTTTCCGGTCTTCAGTCATGTCTCTGTGGCCAAGTTCACTTTTGAAGGAAGACTGGAAAATTCTGAAACTGAGGGCTCTTTATGCTGGCTAATAAGCTACAAAAGGCTGCTCTGGGCAAACTGAATCATAAAAATGAGGGCAAAGTCACCAAAGCACAAAACTGGATTGAAGCAACAAGGAAAGGTGGCTTTAAGAAGCCTGGATGTGTGTGTCCACGGGGAGTCCTGAGTTGTTGTCCAAGCTAATCACATTTGAATACCTTGGATTTTAAAATTCTTTTAATTATAAATATGAGCGAGACAGAACTTAAAATCCTGAAACCATATACAGCACTACCGTAGCTTTTCAAAAACAGCTGCAAGACTAGAGGAAAGGAGAGTCCAGGCAGTGATGGAGAAAAGGCCAGGGCTCGTGGCAAGGTTACCAGGGTACGAGATAGGCTTTGCTCCAGGGGCAACAGGGTGGCTTTGAGTAAGGGAGGAACATGAAAAACACTATATTTTGAGCAGATAGCTCTGGCTTCTGTCTGGAGAATCGAGCAAAAAATCAGAAGCAGACAGACCAGTGAAGACAACTGTCAGGCACTGGCAAGGCATGGGCACGGGGCCCTGGTAGTCACAGATATGAAACAGACCTGGCAAGGTATGGACTCAGCAGGCACTGCCAATAGAAAGCCCAGAGTTTAGAATGAAATACCAGAAGTGTACGGTGAGAAGACACTGTAGAGACTGCGGAGCTGAAGGCTGGGAAGGAGAGAAGTGGAGGGCTTGGCCAACAGAAGTTCACTGCAGAGGGAGGAGAGGAAGCGGAGCAGCCATGAGCGGGGCTTGTTTGGGTGAGTGCAATGTGGCTGTTTGTGTATAAAGGAGCAGGTGTTACACAGTGTGATGGGATCTGATCCAGACAGAAAGAAGTGCTGCTACCAAGGTGAGAAGGGGTGAACCACAGCCTAACAACCAACACTAGAAAGTACACGTTAGGTGTATGCAGGTTTTTGTTTCGTAAGATTCATCTTATTTTTATTTGATGATGTGTGAGAAAGTGTGTGTGTGTGTGTGTGTGTGTGTGTGTGTGTGTGTGTGTGTGTGTGTGTGTACACTCATGTGTAGTACCCATGAAGGTCTGAAGAGGATGGCAGACCCCCACAAAGTTGCAATTACAAGTGGCTCACCTGACATGTTAGGAATTGAACAAATGTTCTTACCTGCTTAGTCATTTCTCTAGCCCTTGTTAGATATATTTTGTTCATAAGAACACCACAATACAGAAGAAAGTAATGAATGACGGAGACCCATAGGCAATGCATACAAAGTGCGTCTGTTAGGTGCCTGACCAAGCGTGTCAACGGCAGACATGATGGGGGCGATGGAGAGCATAAGCTCCTGTCAGACAGATCACTGTTCAACTCACGTCAATTATTAATATACTTGGATAACTATTTTTCAAGTTTACTCCTAACTCAACTATTCAAAAAACAAGTATGCTTATACTTCAAAAAAATGCGGTACAGTCTGTACTCACTCATAAGCGGATACGAGCTGTAAAGCAAAGGCTAACCAGGCTATAACCCACAGCCCCAGAGCAGCTAGGTAACAAAGAGAAGCCTAAGAGGGATGTGTGACCTCCCTGAGAAGAGGAAACAGAACACGCCCCGGGTAAACTGGGGGCACAAAGGAGTAGGGAAGAGGGGATGAGGGGATGAGAAATGAGGGATCAGGATGGGGGCAGGAAGGAAGGGGAGGGCAATCAAAGAGATATCTTGATAGAGGGGTCCATTCTGGGGTTAGGAAGAAACCTGGTGCCAGGGAAACTCCCAGGAACCCACAAGGAAGACCCCAGCTAAAACTCCTAGCAACAGTGGAGAGGGCGTCTGAACTGACCTCCCCTGCAGTCAGACTGGTGACGCCCTAACTGTCATCATGGAACCTTCATCCAGTACCTGACGGAAGTAGATGCAGAATCCACAGGCAGGCACTGGGCCGAGCTCCATGAGTCCAGTTGAAAGGGGGGAAGGGTTTATATGAGCAAGCAGGGAATCAAGATCATGAAGGGGAAACCCACAGATATAGTTTACCTGAGCTTGTGGGCGCTCATGGATTCTGGACAGACAGCTAGGGAGCCGGCATGGGACCAACCTAGGCCTTCTGCATCTGCGGGACAGTTGTGTAGGTTGAGCTTTAGTGGGGCCCCTAGCAGTGGGACCAGGACCTGGCCCTGGTGCATGAGCTGGCTCTTTGGAACCTATTACCAATGGTGGGGTGCCTTGTTCACCCTTGAAGCAGGGGGAAAGCACTTGGTCCTGCCTCAATTTGATTCTCATGGGAGGCCTTACCCCATCTGAATGGAGACAGAGGAGGAGTGGGGGGTAGAAAGGAAGTGAGGTAGGGGAACGGGAGGAGAGGAGGGAGGAGAAACTGTGCTTAGTTTATAAAATAAGTTTAAAAAATGATTAAAAGAAAGAAAGAAAATAGCCCCAAAGGGAGTGGCACTATTAGGAGGTGTAACCTTATTGGAGTAGGTGTGGTCTTGTTGGAAAAAGTGTGTCACTGTGGAGGCAGGCTTTTGAGGTCTCATATATGCTTAAGCCAAGCCCAGTATCTCAGACCACTTCCTGTTGCCTATGAGTCAAGATATAAGGCTCTCAGCTCCTTCTCCAGCACCATGCCTATCTGCACGCCACCATGCAACACGACGATGATAATGAACTAAACCTCTGAAAATGTAAACCACCCCAATTGAATGTTCTTTCTTTTTAAGAGCTGTTACTGTCCTGATGTCTCTTCACAGCAAGAGAAACCCTAACGAAGACAGAAATGTACAAAGAAAAAATATTTAGATGATTACAAGATAGAACAAGCACAATTTTGGTTGTCTTTTTTAAAAAAAAAAAAAAAAACATTATTAGAAACAATTCAGTTCCAACGAAAAAAAAGCAACTGACCTTACAGTTCAGATTTTTCCCTAAGTGCTACATAGCTGACTTTCTAAACAGATGTGTGTGCCATACTGTTAAGCCATGAATGGCACAGGAGTGGTGCATCTGGTAAATGTCCTCATATGGAATCCTTATGCGTTCCAGAGGAAGGGTCACCCCAGGTTCCACAGAGCAAGGGTCACCCCAGGCTCCACAGAGCAAGGGTCACCCCAGGTCCCATGAAAGTTCAAAAGGCGAAGATTTCTGAATCCCCAAATCAATCAAATACCAGGTAAGATCTCCCTCTTGGACAAGGTCACCAACCTGCTGGGCTGCTTCCCCATTCACCAAGTGGGGCATCATGGCCACCTCCCCATTGAGCAGGGGTGGCAGTTCCAGGGGGATCTGGTCGGTCATCATCATGGTGACATACATTCATGGAGAACTGCCCTCAACTTGCTACCTGCAAGAGACAAGAGAAACACCCATGTTTACTAAAAAGAAAAAAGAAAGAAAAAAAAGCCCATGACTAAAGCTATGAGCACTCCAAGTGTCCTCTGTTGAAGTCCGTGCACTCTCGTCACAGAGAGCTGCTGCTAAGTTTTATGTCCATCCCCACAGTGAACCAGGGAAGGACAAGGGAATAAGCAGAATTCAAAGACCAAAATCAGGATGCCAGCATTTAGTTCAAAACTTAAAAACAGGAATAATGGTAACAACCCCACCCCATTTTATCTGAGGATTAAAATGAGATTGCATTTTCTAAAATAATTATTTATGTGTATGCAGATACCCGTAGAGGCCAGAAGAGTGTTCTATCTGGTGAAACTGGAGCTACAGGGTAGTCGTGAGCCACCCAATGTGGCTGCTAAGAGCTGCACTGAGGTCCTCTGCAAGAGCAACAAGTGCCTTTAATTTGAAGTCACATTTGGAGACAGTAAAAATGACAACCAGAAACTACAGTGGTCATCATAAGGTAATGGCCAAAAAGAAACTACAGTGGTCATCATAAGGTAATGGCCAAAACAGAGGCTACATCCCTAAAGAACTATACTTGTCTTTCACAAAAAGCTTTCTCTTCCATAGAGATCAACATAATTTAAAAGCATTTAACACGAGCAAACTGAGGTTAATACATACATTGCAGCCTCAATTATCAAGTTAAAAGACTAAGTAATTTGATAATCACCCGTGTTCTAATTATTTCTCCTCGATCACTTCTTTGAGTCGGACACATAGGATCTCTCTTACTCAGATACTCTTAGGGCTCCCCTGTATCTATGACACACCCAAGCCAGCTGGGCCCAAAGCTGAGTCCCTTGTTTACACAAAATAAATGAAATTCACACTATACTCAAAATATCCTAAATTCAAAAGAGCTTTTTTTTTCTCTCCCATAATCGCACCTTCCTTGTGCAGTCCGCGTGACAGCACACCAGGAAGAGTACAGTAAATCGCTGGGGTCGCAGCTGCTCCATAAAGCTACACGTGTATTCGCGCACTGGGGCATGGAAAGTCTAGGAGCATGGAAGCATATCTGTGTGTATGTGTATGTCCACGCATTTGCATGTGTGTGATATATATAGATCACACACACCCAATTTTAAATGATTTCAGAAGAAAATTATCATATATTTAAAGGCCAAAGTTTTATCATTCATAAAAACTCCCTCAAATTTACACATTCAAAGCTATTTGACTAATGATAATTTACTATTAGTGTCTCACTGCAGGCTCATCTGTGTGTGTGTGTGCGCACACTGCAGGCTGGCTTACAGTGCTGTGCAGCTGGGCTCCTGTTTAGTAAGAAGTAGTCTCTGCTCTTTTCCCTTACTCTTCCCATCCAGGAGCTTCCGGCAGTTGCTGGAGAAAGTGACGCAGACAGTGACTCTGCCTTCTCTCTCTCTCCCTTTCTGCAGCAGTGAGCACCAGGTCCTCGCCCTCCTCTCCCACTGAGATGGCCCAACATTCCCTGGACCATCTCCTAGACTACACAGAACCTGAACTCTCTGTTGTCACACAAAGGCAGGAGTAAACCAACTGTAGGTCCTTCCCCACCCCACCTGAATCTGGTAGGTCCTGGAATTCCCACCATTATGTAAGAGTACAGAAAAGAAAGACAGACGTTTCGGAGGCTAGGAAAGAAGGTGCTGCGAGAATGCTTCCTTAACCAAGTTCTGCTGATAGTCAAAGTTATTTGTGCTGCACATGGTTCAACACAGTCAACTAACACTGTTTAAACTGGAGTACTCCAGTATTCAAGTATTCCAGGTCCCCTAGGACTAAAGAAAAACTCAACACCATCTAGTCTAAGGCTGACAGTTCCATTTTAAAAATCTTCCTGGCTTTCTTCATGTTAAATAATAGGGCCTGTTATCAAGAAGACATAGCCTACGCAACCCCACCCAGCAGCACTCTCGCACATGAGCGTCAGTCCCAGAGCAGAGCTAGATTCCAAGTTGTGCAAGAGTGGGTAAGGTGTAGTCATAAAACCAACTCCTGAAAGATGCCCTCTGACTGCCATGCATGTCATGGAATACACACAGCACATACATATACACAAACACACACAGCATACACACACACATACACACAGAGAGAGATCATATATCATATATAAAATTTTTGAAAAACATTAACTTTATCTTCAACAGACTATAAGGTTGCAGACTAAGGTAGAAGAGACTACCATGCAGTCAGCACTTAAACAGCCATTTCTGTGCTCTGCGAGCGCACATGGGACATTTACCATCAGACCATAATGCAAGGGAACACAGAAGCAATCGGTTCTATTCAGATACTTAAGGCAACCAACCATCTATCAAGTTGCCCCTAAAATTATTCTAGGACAGAAACAGCCTAGCACCATGGACCACAGAGAGAAGAGACAGGCAAGCAAGAGGACTGTCAAAGAATGAAAACATGTGTAGAAGAAACATTAGGATATGCAGTGGGATCTTCTGGAAGAGGCTTGCTATCCAACAGGATTCGTCTGTAAGGTTTTGGGGGTGGGAATTGCAGATTTTCTTCATTACACAGAGAGCAGACCACACAGTTTTCATAATATAGATCTGGAGCCGTTATTCACAACAGTAAATTCATTCATAAGAAAGCAACCTGCCTGGGAGCCTCTGCAACATTCTGGTCTTAGGTACCCAGAGAAACTCACATCTGCTTTGAGGTGTTTCTTGTGGGTTTTTTTTTTTCTTACAGAGATGAGTCATGGCTATGTAGCACAGGTTAACCTCAAACTCATGAATTTCAAACATTCCACCACCATAGTTCGCTCCTTTGAGTTGTTATACTCAGCTTCCCTTGTGTCCTATATCCCAGGTCCACTCTCCATCTCTCTCTCTCTCTCTCTCTCTCTCTCTCTCACACACACACACACACACACACATGCATGCACGCAAACACACAGTATTAATGATCACTTTCTCTCATCTCAGGACTACACTATAAGTCTGGCGTCCTTTACTATGAAAAACCAATTGCCACTTATATACACAGAAGAAGAGCGGTCTCTGGGTGAGGCCTCAGAAACCCCTTATGCACCCTAAAACAACATCTGCCTTGGTCACTGCTTCCTCATCAACTTCAAGAGTAGCTGAGGGGCCAATGTGTACTCTATGGTGAAGATGGACACCCAAGTTAGAAAGTCTCAGGAGTAGTCACACTAAGGAGGCATTTGTTTACTTGGCTTTCTGCCTAAGAGACATGGATTTGAACTAGGTAAATCTACCTTAAGATTCATGTATTTTAGTCAAAGAAACACAAAGTCCATAGGATCTACCAACAGTAAGGAGATCTCACACTGTATCCATCCTTAAGACCATTAACCTTTACATGCTACAAATCCAACCAGAAAAACAAAGTGGACTGAGTCTACAGTATACTCTCTAATCTACTGAGCTCACCAGGCATGTGCACACAGCTCCCCAGATTCCCTCTTTATCTTTCTTTGACCTAGACTTCCAGCTTGAAAGAATCTGGTAACAACCACAGGCCCTCACAACCTCTCCCTTTCACCACACATCAAAACATAAAGCCACAGTGCTTTGTACCCAACCAGTTGTGATCTGAATGAAAGGGACAGATGCCACGTGAGTCCTTGTGGTCACAGCTCTTCTAGGAGAGCACATCCCTGGTTCGCTGCTAGCCACGATACACCCACCATTAGTTCCTGAGCTACAAGAGTGGGGAGCAGGCACTCTAGAATAAAAGGAGCAGCTCTTCCCTGTTAATAATTAATGCCTCTGTTAACGATGACCTTATTTTAAAACAACCTCACCAGGCCCACCAGTTTCCCCATCTCTCTCTAGGCGTTTGGCTTGGTACCTTTTCTTCTTTCTTTGCACTTTGGCCTTAGTCTAGTCTATGAAACATGAAGGTCAAATCATGAAAAACCTGATTTGCAGAAGAGACCTGATGACCCATCTCCAGAGGAGCAACTATACACAGGAAGAATGACTTCTTAGAGGCCAAAGCCTGAAGCACTGCTGAAGTTCTTATGTCTGCAAACCTGCCTTCAAATTAGTAACAAAATGTCCTAATCCTCACTCAGTGGGCCAGTGACCCAAATTTCCATACATTAATTCAAGATGTGAGTTAGCAGTACAGTGCACAAATTAGTTTCAGATAACAAGAGAAAGAACAACAGAGCGCCACCAAAAGGAGCAAGGTAAGGCCACCAGAGCTCTAGGGGCAGGGCCAGGATACATGAACAGCAAGCAAAGACAAGCAAAGGCTCAGGCCCATGCTCACCTCCCAACATGCTGGCCCCTGTGCTACATAGGAGGGAGCAACTAAACCCACAAGTCAGTTTGAACTTTTGCTTCCATGACCAAATTTCAAATGCAAGTATTTTTTTGCGCTGTATATTTGTGTGCCATGTATGTGTACGTGTGTATACATGTTCAAATATGTGTAGGCACACATGTACAAGTGCATGCACACATGTGTAGGTGCATTTGGAGACTATTTATTGAGGCACAGTTTCTCAATGAGCTTGAAGCTTGAAAATTCTAGCTAGTCTATCCAGCCCATTCACCCCAGGCTTCTGTCTCCTCACCCCACAATGCACGTTCCAATAAACACAAGGACCTAACAGGAACTTGCAGATAACCACAAAGTTAATGCTTCAGCCGTCACTGGTGTTAACTTCTAGTCCGCTCATTTCACAGAGCTACTATCTTTCCAATGAAAAACAGTCCAACTAGGCACTATCAGACAAACTAGATACCATGAAAATAACTGAATTCTACATGCTACATGTTTGTTCTGTAGTCTAAGGAGCATATTGGTCATGGGCTCCCTGGAAAATTCACAGCCTGATTCAGATTTCATGAAAGGCTCCTTCTCTATTAAAAACACCAATGAAAGTCAAGTGAGACAGTATAACCTGTAGTCCCAGCCCCTCAGGAGACCAAGGCAGGCGAAGAGCTGACACAGTGGTGCAGTATAAAAACAGACAAATCGGTTCTAATGGTGAGACTAGCACAGGCCAAGTTTCTGAAAACTGTGACTGCTATACCAAAAAAATGGTCTAGCTATCTAACACTAAAGCAGCCTTTCTAACAGTTCTGGGAAATGGGCAAAGTATACACACAGTCAAAGCGTGGGGAAAGTATACATATAGTCAAACTGTGGGGAAGTATACACACGGTCACACTGTGGGAAAGTATACAGACACTTGTGAAAGCATCAGAAGCCAGGGAGAGGGGTTATGCTGTTGGTGGGGGGGGAGGGCTGTGCTGTTAGGGATGAGGGAGTTGTGCTGTTGGGGATGGGGGAGAATTGTGCTGTGGGATGGGGAGGGACGGCTGTGCTCTTAGGGATGAGGGAGGTCTGTGCTGCTCAGGGTCGGGGAGGGCTGTGTTGTAGGGATGGGGGAGTTAGGAAGGTTATTAAGGAATCACTATATGGTATATTTTCTTTTAAACTAATTTAACCATGAGATGGCTGAGGTTTTACAAGACTGGCTTCTAAATCACTTCCAACAGAAAAGCAAAACCTAATAAAACTTAAGTAATGACAGACATTTGTGCAGCTAATTTATGTGTTTCTGTTGTAGTTGTAGTAAAAAAAGAAAAAACAAAATCTGACACAGACACACATGGCAGAGAAGAAAAGGCTGCACCCCAGAGCCTCCCCAATCCAGGTGCTCGCTCCATCCAACTGCTGCCAGTCTCAGGACAGACAGCTTCAGAAAGAGGGTCAATAAACCAGCCAGAGCCTGCTGTATGCAGTTCTGAAACAGAGGCTCCAGCAAGCACCTCCATTTCCCTCTCCCCTTCTTGACCAGATACTAGTTTGAAATGTAAACCTTGACTGCTAATTCTGACCTAGAAACTCGGAAGAGGCCTCCATCCTATAAGCAAAGCTTGCCAGGGTCTTTAGTATTACTTTATATGTGTGCATGTTTGGCTTGCGTGTACCACATGTGCACCTGGTGCCTGAGGAGGTCAGAAGAGGGCAGCAGCTCCCCAACTGGATTTTGGATGATTAGGAGCCAATGTGTTGTTGCTGGGAATCAAAATCGGGCCTTCTGCAAGCACAGGTACTCCTAATCACTGAGCCATTTCTCCAGCCCCCCAGGGGTTTTAACATAACAACTATAGAAACAGCAACAGAATCAACAAGGGAAGGAGGAAAGGATTAAAACAATGTAGAAGTATACCGCCATCTCTACTACCTCCAAACTCCTAAGATCATGTGCTCATCCATGCACACACAGCCGCTTCCCCTGCCTTGTCTGGGAGCTGTACTACCTCAGCACAGCAGCCAGCTCAGCCTTGTGGGGTTCCAGTGTGGCCACCAGGACTCTGATGTGGGGACGTGGCCGTTAGATATGGAAGCCCAGGGGTGGTTCCATGAGTCTCCTTGAACTAAATGTCTGCTGCACTCTTGGTGTGGCCACGAGGAAAGGTAGGCAGTGCAGGTAAATGCTCCCTTTACTGTTTTACAAACAAAATTAATAGATGGAGGGAAAAGAAAAGGACATGAAAACAGAGACAGAGGGGTGACTGCAACTGAACTTTCCCCATGATCCACTGCTGAAAACAGTGCAAGGGACCAGGGAGAGGAGGGGAGGGAGGGAGACTTGACAGGGAGGCTGCTCCAACACTGACTCCTAGAAAACAGGAGTTTTAATCTGGAGTTTATCAGTGATTGACTCTAAAGTTGAGCAATTAATTTTGTCTTTTATAAAGTAACACAATTAGAAATGAACCTTTCAAGGTCCTTTCTGTTCTTAGCACCAATTCCCTACCATGGTTACTTAAGATAGATTAAACCAAAGCTAGACTCAAGAAGGAGAATCTGAAAACTTCCTGTCCTTCTTCCTTGTTTAGGAGTGCCTTCAGTCTCCTTATTGAAAGGGAGGACAATTCCACCAGAATGGTGAAAACCAAAATGCACTCAACATGCTGTGCTCGTCCTGGCTGCTGTTTCTGTGCCAATGAAATCTAATTTTACAGCTGAGCTCCAAGCTGCAAGAAAGACACTTGCCATGGCTTGCCACTTGAATGAAGGAAGGGGAGGTGATAATCGTTCATACAGAAAAACCTCTTGAGACATGAGCAGTACCTGGAGGTATGTGCCCAGCTGGTTGGTTGAGGCACGAATAGTCTGGAATTTGCCTTCTTGTCTGATATGTGTTCATTAGTGAAGTCAAATCACACTTGTCTAGAAGAAAAAATCCTAACCTTAAAAACATTCTGGCTTTTTGCATCCAATTAGAAGCACAGGAGGTTTGACAGAAATCCCGTGAAACTGAGTTCTTCCCATTAAAAATAACACTATAAATAGTCAAACTAAAGGGCAAGCCCCGGAGAACTGCCCATTTTGCTCTCATGAGAAAGGAGGGTAACTGACTAGTTGGCTGCGCTGGCCCTATCTTCAGCAATCCCCACATCGGGGATAGATCCTAGCATGCTCACGGTCCTCAGGTCACGCCCAGGATGTGAGTTGCTCACAGATGATGCCCTTTGGTGACTTGGTTTTGAGCACTTCTAAGCAGCTTTGCTCAAATCATACACAGTGCAGTCATGGCAGAACTCACAGAGTTACTCAGGAAAAGTACTACCTTCAGGAGGAAAAAAGTACAAATATAAGTCTCCATTAATATACTGAGGTGGCTTTCAGAGTACCCCCCACAAGCCAAACCTTCACAGAAAAAAGAAAAGAAAAATACATCACTATTTACATACACTCTCATGACTTCAAATGCACATTGCACGTAGGTAGCACCTCAGTCTGCAAATATTAACTGAGAGGGGACAGGGGCTTATCTAAAGAAAGTTTACCAAAGCATGTTGGCTTTAGTCACTGTTTCAAATAGCATTTAAGCAGGGCTGCTGGCGTAATTAGACATTTTTATTGGAACACCTAGATTCCAGGTCCCCTCATACCACAGTAACTCCCACACCCCTCCCTGCCATCCCAAGGATGACAGCCTAGCATCACAAGAACATTCCAGAACTATGAGCCCTTCTCACACACAGCAAAGCCAACCTTGTGGCACACTTTTTCTGCGGACAGCAGTAACAGAAAGCGGGTATAGTCAGTGAACATGGAGGTCCATGCACATTTCCTTACCCTTTCACATACAGCAAAGCCAACCTCATGGCACACCTTTTCTGCAGACAGCGGTAACAGAAAGCGGGTATTGTCAGTGGACGTGGAGGTTCATGCACATTTCCTTACCCTCTTTCCATGGAACAACGTGGTGGGCTAGACAGAGCAGTCAGACACTCCGTGCTCCTTCCCAGCCCAACTCCTGCCTTAGCAGCCTGCAGCAGCCTGCAGATACAGATGCCTGACACCCTGAAAGAACTGCAAGGAGCCTACTGTATCCCGGGTCTCTGCACAGGCTCCCAGACTCTCAGGATCTCTACTACAGAGTAAGTAATTGGTTCTTCTAGACTGTTTCATACCACCAAAGTGCACTCTCTGTCTCCACCAGATCACGTATGAACCAAGCTCATGTGCAAACTATCTGAGTATCCACCTGGGTACTAACAACCAAGGACAGCACCCTTTCAAGGGGAAGGGTCTTGTGAGCAGAATTAATGGATTGCTTTCTGGAAGGGTGTGGAGGAGTACCAGAACATTCCTTGAGCCTGCTGTCAGAGCATCTTCCACACTAATTTCATGTGGCCTCACAACACGCATGTGAATGGTCAGCACCGTCTTCATGGCAAGCAAGTCATCTGCCCAAGGAGCAGCAGAGAGAAGTGCACACGGTGGACAGAGAGCCAGGCTCTCGGTGAACTCTGGCAATGCTGGGGGCCTAGCAACAGAACACAACTGGATGAGCCGATGGCAGAATGTGTGAGCTGGTGAGTTTTGACGATTCGATGAAATGAACACAGTAGACAGAACCCAGGAGTGTGCAAGTGAATTCCAAAGATAACCTAAGAGTGTCAGCCTCTCCTTCCAGCCCCACCCCATCCCTTCTGCAATAATAACTGGCTTCCAGCTTTGAGCGAACCTTTACCAAGTCAGAGATTTCATCATTTCACAGCACATTTTAAGACATCTTAAGGAAAGCTAAACAAATCCGACATACACTAACTTAGCCCAGATGGTGAAAACTTAGAGCAGAGGACGGAGAGAGAGAGAGAATTCAGTAGGTGAAGTTATTTGCTTTTACCTAAAGACCTGAGGTCTATCCCTGACACCAACATGGCAGAAGGAGAGGACCAATTCTAACCTCTGTCTGTCTGTCTCTCTCTCTCTCTCTCTGTCTCTGTCTGTCTCTCTCTCACAACCAATAAGGTGGAAGGAGAGGACCAATTCTTATCTCTCTCTCTCACATACACACACACAAAAAAACCCAACATGATGGAAGGAGAGGACCAATTCCAACCTATGTCTCTCTCTCTCTCTCTCACACACACACACACACACACACACACACACACACACACGTACACACGCAAATACAGTAAAACTTAAAATATAGTAGAAAAAAGGCAGAAATCAAATTATAAAAGACTAAAGTTTAGCTTCCGTGATGACTAGGAGGTGTGTCATCATTGAAAACAAAATTACAGGAGACGGGGCAGCTTTGCAAGTTACTGACTGATTTGCTACAAAAGTTCTCAAGATTTTTAGGGCTTTTTATCTAGTACACAGAAGAAAACCTTGGATGCTTCTCTCTGTAAGAAACAAACTAATACCAACCATATTCCACAAAGAACTTAGCCAAAAGGCACCTTCTAAAATAATATCAGTGAAGCTGACCAGATAACCAACCCCTACCTAACAAATACCACTGTGTGCCAGGACCTCTTGCAGGATTCTGGATTAAAGGCCAGAGGTTAAGTGACATTGTAGTGAAACACTATATGGGATTAGGTAGGAATCAGTCCACACCAGACTTCTGGCAAAACTCCATGCATGTCCCCAGCCCTCCACTCTGCCGAACCCTCTCATCTATAAGCCCCACTGTCTAAAGTTAGCTTCCCAGCTGTGGCCTCTCTATTATCTTTGAAATCCGGCAGGTGTTGATGAGGTAAATATCTGCAAAACATGTCCCCTGCCTTAATCTTCACTTTAAAATAATATTTATTATTTTTAATTATACATTTGTGTGTATGTCTGTGTGTGGTGCCCACAAACTTAAGATCTTCTGGAGTTAAAGTGACTCCTGACAGGTGCTAGGAACTAAGCTCGTATCCTCGTCAAGAGCAGTGTACTCTTAACCACTGAGGCATCTCTCCAGCACAAAAAGTAATTTTCAGTGGGTCCCAACTTGGGTCCCAACGCCTTTGTGCCTGCCAGGCTGTTAAGTGTAGCTCCCACGCCTCATCAAAGGCGCATCCTTTTGCAACAGTGACTACTACAGAGATCCACAACTGGGCAAAGTGGAGAGTGTCTGTGGAGCACCCAACCACAATGGGTACACCTGCAGTGCAAACTCTACACCCCGTCCCTCTGTAATCAGACACCCACCCTCCATAAAGCAAAGATCAGCATCACGGATGTCAGGACAATCAACACTGTGCGGTCACTCCTAGACTCTTACCTGCTCAGGTGTCTGTACCCTCCCTGGCTGTGCACTCGAGCCCACTTGAAATCTTGCGAGGATTTCATTAAGTATTGTCTAGCACCGCTCCTCTATTTATATCCCTCAAAGAACCCAAAAAGAGTTTTCCTGGGGCATAAAGAGAACTCTTCAGACAAGAACCTCACATTTCAAAAAGACAGAATGATCAGGAAGACATTGAAATTCACTTCCTAAAGTAGTGAGCTAACAAAATCTAAATACACCACAGCAAACAGACTTGCATTCAGCAAACGCAATGTGGACGAGAGACTTCCCTTTCATTTTTAAAAATAGATTTAACAGGCATATTAATTTTCCACTGGCCACTATAAATAAGTGGAACTCCAAAATATCTTTCTTTGCAAGGGACTTCTAGCCAGGCCCTGCTCGCCTGACCCCAGTGGAAAGCGTGTTTACATTGCCCAGAGGCTGCATTGTGAGCTGTGGGAACCACTTTCACAGACCTCCCATTCAAAGGCGGCTCCACAATAGGTGCTCACACAGGAAGCAGGCCTCAGCACTGAGCACCTCTGCAGTTCCAGAAAACTTGCCAAGGTCCCCAGGATGGTGAGCCACTCCAAATGCCATGTTCACAGGCCCTGGATGCCTACACTTGTAGGCCAACAAAGCTTGTGTTGTTTACTGCAATTCTCTGGAATTCCTCCCAAGGTGAAAGCAAAACTGGCAAAGGGTCCGTTTCATTTTTCTAGATAAATCTTTCAAGGGATCACTTTACTTAATTCACACACACACACACACACACACACACACACACACCACACAAACACCAGAACTGGAAAGCTAACTCTGTCACTAAAGTGCTGCCTTGCAAGTGTAAGGACCTGGGCTTGATCCCCAGAACCTACTCTATCTACTGAGCTGTAAGTCATTAAGAGACCTTGTCCCAAAAAAGAAGGTGGACAGCCTCTGAGGAGCAACACTCAAGATCTCTCTGGCTTCCACATGTGTGAAATGAAACAATTTAAAAATGTAAAGCCCTAAGCCATGAAATTATTTTCCTAAATTCAATAATAGAAAACACTCTCAAAAAGCTCTGAGCAGTGTGGCTTCTGAAGCACGGCTACCGACATCTGACCGCGCAGCAGAAGGAACTGATCGTGTTACTCCAATCAGAAAAGCACCGGTTCCAGTAATACAGCAAAGGGACTAAAGATAAGAGAGGCCACTTACACATAGCTATCAAGTGGATCTACCAGCAGGTGAAAATACAATGACTAAATCTGGTCAACTCGGTACTAAATTACTGTTATGACTTCTCCTGCTCTACACGGTTAGAACTCTTCCTCTGCGCAGACAAACACAGCCTGTTTCTGTAAGAAACATTTGATTCCACTCTCAATACCTCAGCTTCTCAACTTGCAAAAGAGAAATAATGTCTACTCCCTAATGGTAATATTTTGAGACCATAAAAAGTGATGAAATTATTGGGCAAAGGGCAGCTCATCTGGATTTCTTTTCTCATTTCTCAAATTAAAGTACTGAGTTTCTTGTCAGCCTTAATAAACAAAAGATCCCAGGAGAGCAACAAGATCACAATTGGCATAAACAGAGTCTATATTTTATAGAAAATGGCTACAGACCACTACTCTATCCCTGCCAATTAGAAATCATGTCTAGGGGTGTGCACGTGTGTGTGTGTGTGTGTGTGTGTGTGTGTATGTGTGTGTGTGTAGGTGCATATGAATGTGTGTGTACATTCATGCCAAGGGTCCACCTATCCCTGCCTCCCTAGCACTGGAATTGCAGGCATGCCCCACCATATCCTGCTTTGCTTATGTGGGTTCCATAACTCATGCCAAAAATTTTACCAATGGAGCCATCTCCCCAGCCCAGAAATCCTACTTCCCGCTGGCTTCAGGAAGCCACTATGCAATGGGAAGAAGGCAAGCCAGAATTTCATGAGGAGGGGCTCACAGCATAATGCTCAGAGAAATGCATACAGTTGGATTATATAAATTATTTAAAAGATTGAGCTGAAATAGAAACAAAATGCTGACAAGCTCACCTGCTGGCTAATGCAGCAATGAATGAGTTATGGTTTTCCTATTCTACTTATACTTTTAAAACAACCTATAATGAGCATCTATAATTTGTATAATGATAAAAATTAACTTTTAAAAACCCATATAACTCAATTATTTTACACCATGTGATTGTTGGAATTTTTGTAATGGAATACTCTGAAACTACCATTGAACAAAAAGACCTGGGGGAGCTGGGTTTGTCCAAATCTCACAGAACTAATTGCCACCATTCAACTCTGACTGTGGGACCCAATAATGGCAGAACATCTGTGGTTAAGTAACAGTTTGGTAACATTCACAAAACCAACCCTTGGGTCATCTTGCTGAGTAATCCCTAAATTAGGCATGCTCACTAAGACCAACGGAAACACCTAAAGGGGGTGATGGGTGGGGCCCGCTCCCCAGGCTTACTTTTCTTAGATAACCTGATCCATAAAAGCCTCCTCTTTTGCCAAAATAAATCAGACTTTCTGGGTGGAGTGCGCTCTGTCAATCAAGTGAGAACCAGCTAGACTAAACCTAAGAATAGAATCTGCTACATACTTTAGCTACAGCAACTATGCTAGTCCTAACTGCCATAAAAGAGTTCAAAAGCTCTGGCTGAGAGGCACAGAGGGGGGTCAGAGCTGCTCCTAGAGTGCGCAGGCCTAGTCTTCCAGCACTGAAGAAGCCACTACCCAGTGCTATCTAGGCAGGTTTGCGCCACTCCCAGCCCTCTTTCAAAATCTTACAAAATCATTCGTGCCACGTTTTTGTCTCATGTTCCCCTATGAAACACACAGGCTCAATCTTAAAATACAGGAAAGAATGAAGCCAGGTATAACTGTTCATAATCACATACTCCAAGACAACCCCAAATAAAATGACAATGTCAGCATGTCAATCTTGTTTTGTGTGTGTGTGTGTGTATGTGTGTTACACGCACATTAGTATGTAGGTACATGTGCAAACACACCCATACATGAGCATGTAGAGACAAAACCAAGCTGTCTGGACTTCCTCTATTGTTCTCTACCTTACCACCGATTCTCTTACTGAGGCCGAACTTTGCAGTGTTGGCTACACTGGCTGGCCAGCAAGCTCTCTGGATTGGTCTTTTTCCAGTCTACAATCCTGGGCTTAGAGGCACATGCCTGGCTTTTTACATGGGCGCTGGGGACTTGGAGTCGAAGTCCTATGTTTGCATAGTAAGTATTCTTACCCACTGAGCCATCTTTCCAACCTGTATCTTTTATTTTTGATGGTTATGATGATAAGACAGACAACTTTTGAAAACTAAGACTGGAGAGAGAGCTCAGTTGGTGGAGCCTTTGCCCAGCAGGAACAAAGCCCTGGTCCACCAGGTGAGCTGCTGCCTGCCTGCAGTTCCAGCACTCCTGAGGCAGATGCAAGACAATAAATTCCAGGTCATCCTTGCTATACACTGGGTCTGAGGACAGTCTAGACTACAAGAGACAATAATAATAATAATTATAATAATAATAATAATAGACCTAAGCAAGAACTGGTACTACCCTTAGCAGAAAGGTGCACGAAGAACCGAGGAGAGCATGCACTGGTGAGCCGCAGGTGCACTAAGGCTTGTCTGTTTTCTTGGGAAGTAACAGTAGACTGGAAGGGTGTATCACCCAGACGCATGCATCTCTTGAGGAGAATCATGAATGAACTCTGAATTAATTAGAATACAAATAAGCATCTATGTCTACCATGCATGCAAGTCTCTGAAAAATCACAAAGTTCATTCCCAATCTCCATTAGAGCAAAGAAAGGACATTTCCTGCTGGCTGTTCACACCTCTTTCACAACTGGCACACACCAACAATCAAATGCCAGGACACTTGGCCCCAAAACACTCTACCTTGAGAACGAGCCATAATCTTGCCAGTAAAAATATTAATAGAGAATCAAAGTAGCAAAATGTATGGCATGACTCCAAATACCTTTGCATATAAAGGTAAACACTGAAGCATGAACAGCTGGAAGTTGGGAGGAACTTCATCCATGCAATGAAACACACTATGGCAATTTGAATGGCTGTTGAAAGGAATCTGCTATCATGGCACAGCCATTTACAGATGAGGGGGCTATTACTGCACAGCCATTCAGGGATGAGGGGTTATCACTGCACAGCCATTCAGAGATGAGGGGGTTATCACTGCACAGCCATTCAGGGATGGACACGTTAACACCAACAAGGCTCAAGCTGCAGGCCTATCTGTGTAAAAAAGAGTGGGTGACATATTAACTTTCTCCTGGAATAGGTATAGGGTTCTAGGGAGGGTGACTGCACACCTATGATCCCATCACATCAGAGGTAGAAGCAGGGATCACAAGATCGCAGTCAGTCTGGACACACAAGAAAACTCTCTCAAGAAAGCAAGGGTGTGGGAAAAGAGGGAGAAAAAAAACAGATGGGAGAGATGAGGAAAAGGAATAGAAATGAAGAGGAAACAAAGAAAACAGAAAAGGTAAACAGTCTTCCCACTATGGAAGTAGATGAAGCTTTCGTCTTCTTCCTGGCAGCACCACAGAGCTCAGGGCCTCGCACATGCTAGAGGAACACTCTACCACAGGGCCCAGGGCCTCACACATGCTAGAGGAACCCTCTACCACAGGGCCCAGGGCCTCACACATGCTAGAGGAACACTCTACCACAGGGCCCAGGGCCTCACACATGCTAGAGGAACCCTCTACCACAGGGCCCAGGGCCTCACACATGCTAGAGGAACACTCTACCACAGGGCCCAGGGCCTCACACATGCTAGAGGAACCCTCTACCACAGGGCAGAGTCTCAGCCATTTTTTTACTTTTAATTTGGAAATAGAGTCTCACTCAGTCACCCTGGTTAAGTTTGAACTCACATTATAGCCAAGGCATGCCTTGAACCTGTGATCCTCCTGCCCCAACGTCCTCAGTAGCTAAATGTATATCTGTACATCCCTGCTTTACCAGGCCCAACACTTCTGGAGCGTTAGACCAGCTCTATCAACCATAGTAGGAACATGGTTCTAAAACAGAGCATTGCACTACCAACTGCCAGGACCTGGGTTCAGTCCCTAGTCGATTTCTATGCCTTTCCAATGGGCCAGAGGGTACCTTCAAGGCAGTAACACACTCAGGGCTGCCCTCTCCTATGACCAAATGGTCTTCTGGAACAACTCTGGAAGGATCACGAGTCTGTTTACATCTCATCACCATGGAATGTGCGATGACATTCAGTGGCTAAGGGATCACTAGGTAGCAGGAATTGTTCAGATCCTTGAATCTTATGGGACCTCCATAGTTACAGAGAGCATCTTTGGGTAAAACCATCCTGTCAAATGTTCTGGTGAAAAGATGAGAAGCAGAGAATGAACATCTGGGGAAAGACAATTCTATTACAAAAAAAAAAACACACCCACAACTTCCAGTTCTGAACCACTAGCTGTGACAGCCCACTCCCCACATCCTACCTCTCCACAGCCCACCTAACCACACAACCCACCTCCCCCCATCCCACCTCCCGACACATCCCACCTCCCCACAGCCCACCTCCCCACAGCTGTCAGTGAGACAGTTCACCATAGAAGATGTGGATAAAGAAAATATGCCCCCCTTCATTGCAGGACCCCTTGAGCCCCCGGCAAGACCATCAGGTTTGTGAACCCCCCAGAAACTACTTTAAATTTCAAAATATACTACAAAATCCAGTCTAAAAAGGAACTTCACAAATTTCAACTCTGACTCAGACTTGTAGAATATGTAAATATCCCCCATATACCAGAACTTCAAAATACCATAACCCAGAATTTTCTTTTATTATAGCATATCCTTCAGTTAGTTATCCCAGGATTTCCTCTGTCAAACAGTCAATAAAATGTACTTACTAGAACAACAGGAAGGCAAGAATAGTTAAGGTCGGAATTAGAACTGCTTCTGAGTCAATGAAAAACATGAATTGCTGAATATTTTTAAGCCATGCTTGCTGAATGGTATCTTGCTTTGAAGACGCCTGTCACCTCTGCTCCTTCCTCTCCAATGACACCAGTAAGCACAGCAGCTCCCTAGCACTGACATGAACCCAGACACATTTATATTTGAAAAAAGTGTAGGACCAGCTTCTCCAGTCTGCTCTCTCTCTCCTTTCCCTTTGGTCCACTTTGTCCAGCAATGCAGGCCACATGACTCATTTCCAGGACATCCTTCCCACTAAGCTCCTACACCTTCATCCACTGAGCAGAGATTTTCCAAGCAGGGGTTGGGTCAGAAGAGCATCACGGGAGATGGAACGGTCAAGGGGATAGTTCCACAAAACAACTATTTTGGTTATGGTCTCTCCAGGTCTGGTACCCAAGGGGCTTCAGGTTTGAAATGGAGACTCCTCACAGATAAAATGGAAGATCCACACAGCAAAAACATTTTAACAATAAAAAGAGTGAAGTACTGATACATGTTACATGACCCTTGAAAAAATTTACTCAAGGAAAAAGTTCACAAAGGCTCATACGTTGTATGATCCCCTCTAAATGAAATGTTCAGAACATGCAGAAACATAAAGAAGACTGTCTTGGGTTGTTTGGAGTTTGGATAAGAAGCAACTGCTACCCCTAATACAGGCAGAGTTTTGATTTTTAAGGCATTTGATAAGAGCAATGAGTGCACACCTTTAGAAATATGCTCGTGATATTGCTATTTGTAAGTCAAACAAATGGACTGCATTATCTGTGGACTATAACTCACAGGTATTAAATGGCTCAGTCAGTAAAGTGCTTAGCCAAGCAAGCAGGAGGACTTGAGTTTAATCCCCACAACCCATATTTAAAAAGCCAAGTCCTGGGGAGGCAGAGACAAGTGGATCCCTGAGGCTCTATATCCTACCAGCCCAGCCTATGCGGTGAGTTAAAGATCAGGGAGAGACCCTGACTCAAGAGCAAAACTAAATGAAAATCCAGGTAGACAAGTGTCCTGAGAAGCACTCATGTGTGCACATACACACAGAGTCAATCTCCCAATCCTACCTTACATTCAGAGACCGGAATCTCTAGACGGCCGGGGCATCTTTCCTTTGACCAGAAAGAGTGCTTATGTGCATTTCACTACAGACTTCAGAACACTCCTCAGGACATCGGTGTCAACATCAATACTACCCTCCTAGTTACCAAGAACTATTCTACTATGTACCGCTAACAACTCCTGTGCAGAGAGTAGTGGCACACGGCCATGACGCCAGAGCTTAGGAAGTTGTGGCAGGTGGACTGTCACCTCACTGCCAGTCTCATTCTGTCTCAAAAAGAAAAGAAAAGATGTGGGCCCCCACTGGGAAAGATAGCTCACTTAGGAAAGTGGCTGCCTTGCAAGCATAAGGATCTGAGTTGAATCCCCCTAGAATCTATGCACCAGGAAGGCAGAGACAAGCAAGAGCCCTAGGGCTCAGCCTAATGGGCAAGTTCAAAAGAAGTAGACAGTACCTAAAGAATGACACCTGGTATTAACCTCTGACCTCCACATGCATGTGCATACATTCACATCTTATATGTATGAACACTAACACACACAAAGAAAAAGGCCATACTTTTAGTTCACTGACTTGTCTACGAACAGCAGGTATCTGTATAGGAAAGCTATCATTTTTATACTGTTTGAAGTTATCTACAAGCTGTTTTCAGTCTGGTACTACCAACCTCTACCATAAAGGGGTGTGTGTGTGTGTGTTTCTTTCTGTAACATGTGACTTTACACAGCATTTGTAAACAAATTGTTGAGATCAGAAGTACCTTGATGACCGTGAGATGGTCAAAGAAGATGACCCATCTTAGGACCACCGTTAGGAAGTCTTATTCTAAGAGGCTTTCTAAAGTCACTCGCTCAGCGTCCCTATCCCTCTGCACACAGCACAAGTCAGAAAGACAGCCATTCCTGGAAAGGCGAATGGGCACTCTGCAACACTGAAAATAACGTGGGTGGCTGCTCTTGCCAAAATGGATAAAATATATAATCCCAATGCTCAGGAGACAGAGGCAGGGAGGTATCTGTGAGTTTGTAGCCAATCTGATCAACACGTGGGCTTCAAGTCAGCCAGATCTCCACAGTAAGACCACCTCAAAAAAAGAAATGATAAACACACATACACAAACACAATTGTATACGTGTATAAATTTGACATTAAATGAATATTTAAATGTATTTCCAACTAATGAAAACAAATTTTTTGAAGAAACTGACGGTTGGGTGCCAAATTTAAGATACACATATGCATTCCAGCACAACAGCTACAAGACAAATATACATCAGTGCATACACATAAACATGCACAGATACAAGACAGGTACATGAGTGCACAGGCATGCAGATGCATTGCAGGGGTGTGTGCACTGTAAACTGCACAGCATAATAACACTCATTTCTGATTCGGTTCTACAAACTTGACTTCTATAACTCCTTATCACGAACGCTCAGGACCCTCTTGATTTTAGAGTTTTCCCAGAGTTTGGAATATTTCCATGAATTTTGCCAGTTGAACACCCCCAATCTGAAAATCCATAATGCTCCAAAATCATAATAGTTTTGAGTATGAGCTCAGCTCTCAGAAAGTTGGAGGTTCAAGAATAACTTCGATTTCCGGATTGGGGCACCCACCTGCCAATTACGGGGACACCTGCCAGGGCACAACAGCTCTGCTCGCAGCTCACCATCCTTCATCAGCTTTGGTAATCCATGGGATTTCATGGAAGCAGCAACCAAACCAACAGACTTAAACACAGCTGAAGCCTTCAACGGCTAAATAAAGTCCTACGGGCTGTAATAGCTAAGCCAAGCAGGACAGACAGCGGCTGCTGTTCCAGTACAACTCCTTCCAAAGCACTTCAGAACAGGATCACATCCAACTGCCACCTCTCCCTGTTCCCAAGCTCAGTCTTGTCCTGCAAGGCTCTACCGTAATTCTCACGGGCAGGAAAACCTTAGCTTAGTCGTGCATCTTCAGTACCCAGATCCTACAAAGAACAACGTCATTATGTGAGCTGGAGCCCGAGAAAGGCAATCACTTGGCTCATTTTCATAACCTCATCCTCCTACATGAACAAGCAAAATGATACATAGCCCTCGGCTGGGAAATAAGGGCACCTTCGTCTTTGTGATTCCACCAGGAACTACTTCTCTATTCCCCAGCGCAATTGCAATTCATACCCACTTCCTGGTATGCTCTGTTCAGTGACTGCTGACCAGACCCCCATCTGGTGCTTGCCTGGAGAGCAATGTTGAGACAGATTAACTGCCCAAGTTCAGTGGTCATCAGAGATGACTGTCCAAGGTCATGAGATTAGAGAATAATGAGATCCATGCCACATATATTCTCCACTAGTGTGAAAACAACATCCATGTAATCCGCCCTTCCTGGAGTTGACACAGGCACACAATGCTTAACAAGTCACACACACAAAGTGCCCAGCCCCTCCTTCACATTATTTGACATTTCAGAGACAATGTTCATGTTTGGGAATCCAAAATTGCCTCAAAAATTTTAAAAGAAGCATCTGATACTGAAAACAGTAGCATTGCAGCTGGGAGATGGAGTCAGTTGCTAGAGAACTGGCCTAGTCTGCACAAAGCCCTGGGGTTCATCCACAGCACTGCATAAAACTGGGTGTGGTAGTACATGTCTGCCACCCAAGCTCCAGGGAAATGGAGGCAAGGGGATCAAAATTCAGGGGTATCCTTAGCGACACAGGGAATTTAAAGCCAGTCTGGGCTATGTGAAACCCTGTCTCCAGAAAACTGGATGGATGGATGGATGGATGGATGGATGGATGGATGGATGGATGGATGGATGGATGGATGGATGGATGGAGCGATGGAGCGATGGAGCAATGGATGGAGCGATGGATGGAGCGATGGATGGAGCTATGGATGGATGGATGGAGCGATGGATGGAGCGATGGATGGAGTGATGGACGGACAGACAGACAGCTAGCTCATGCAACAGACACCATATATAAGAGATGTCACACTCCAAACAGTGATACGGTTGAAGAATATCCACTACAATAACATTGTAACTGAAGTGTAAGAGATGAGAGTAAATTCATCTCTCTGTTGTTCAGATACCCACTGTGCAGACTCTGTTTCACACCTGTGATTTTCACGGAATGGCCTGACTGGAATCTGTTTTCAGTGTTCTGAGACCCTCCATCATAACTAAGACAGTGCTCTGCCTGCCGCTGCTCAATGACTCAAGTCTGACCACCCAGGGCAACCCTCCAGACACACACACACACAGTGCCACATTGCATCCTGTGTCCAGCACTCCTCTGGAAATTTACTTGTCCCTGATGAATTCCTACTGGTTTTCTCTGGGGGTTAAGAAAATTCTGTGGTAAGCTTCTTGCCTCTAATGTCATATTTATCAAGTATTTCATAGGATGTCTTCGTATGTTCTTGATTTTTTATCTAACTCAGAAGCCAAAATCAGTGAAGATTAGCAATGATTTCCTCGAATCTAATTCTTATCTTGTGGGTATAGTTGATCCCAGTGAGTTTAAGAAACTCGAGAAATTGGAAACCCTATGTATTCAAAGCTAATTCTGTGCAATTCAATCCCCATATACAGTTCTCTATCAATGCCTGCTCTATCCCACAAGAAAGCTAATGTCCTTACCACTTAAGACCCTTAGTGTCATCTGGCCATTGTCTGTGCATCTTCAAGGCTTGATGAATGAAATGAATAAAAGCACTGCCTTTTCTCCCTTCAGTGCACACTTTGCCTTTCTCCCTTCAGTGCACACTTTGCCTTTCTCCCTTCAGTGCACACTTTGCCTTTTCTCTCTTCAGTGCACACTTTGCCTTTCTCCCTTCAGTGCACACTTTGCCTTTTCTCCCTTCAGTGCACACTTTGCCTTTTCTCCCTTCAGTGCACACTTTGCCTTTCTCCCTTCAGTGCACACTTTGCCTTTTCTCTCTTCAGTGCACACTTTGCCTTTCTCTCTTCAGTGCACACTTACCACATTCGGTATCACACATTCCATACAGCACTGCTAGCACAAACAAAGCCGTGCACTCACGGCAGCTACCTCTTTAGAGCTATTTTGAAAGTGCTTCTTAGCAATCAATTATACTTCTAAACATCATCATGAAGAAACAGGTTCCAGTGATCTACCAAAGAGTAACTATATTTAAATTAAAAAGACATTTCTCAAGGATTCCAACCACATGCCTGAATCGTGGCCTGAATCAATCTATCTGATACTGAGGAAGATGTGGCAAGCTTGAGAGCTAAGCTGAATCGAGTTCTGCCCTGAGTGACTCAATTTCTCAGACTGCCATTTATTTACAGAATCGAGTATTGAGCCCAGATGATAGACTCCCTCCTACTGTGAGGGTCTGTGATTTTGATTTGGATCTTTGTGTCTGTGAGATCAGAGTTACCAATAAGAAAGGACGCTTGCCCTAGAAAGCACCTCGTGTAGCCACGTACCTCTGAAGAAAACAGGATTGCTGTGCAACCACTACTGGGGTCACGCCTTGGAAGATAAGCATTTCTGAACTGCTAGCTGTTCCTGGAACAAGATACCGCAAGCAGTTTCCTGGTTATAAGTCGCTCCTTACTCACTAAGGAAAATGAACGGCTGGGAGGTGGAGCGGAGATCCAGGAAGAGGAAGGACCACACTCCTCTTGTCCCTTACTAGCTGGACTATCCCTGCTACACACGGCTAATTATTTTGAGGGAGGGGTTTCCGGATTTCTTTCATGAGTTATACAAGAAGCTGACAGACAAGGAACACTTTAATTTTTACAGCCCCTGGCAAACACCAGAGATTCCAAATCTGTTTTCACATCAGTATTACTGCTCTATCACAGGATGTGATTTCCCTTCTAGCGCATTACTATCGGTACTAATTTGAAAAACTTAACTTCAGCATTTAAAATTTTCAATGGAAATTTTAAAAATATTCTTTAATCAGCAGCCCCTTTGGGATTATCCATATTCTGTTTCTTATTTTTCAGGATCCAAATGACAAGGAAAGGCCTCTTGATTCTCAAATCACTTTACATTTATAAATATATTCTCCATCTAAGTCTATACAATTTATATTTTCCACACAACCAAGTTCCAATCTCTTTACCACACACAGACCAATACAGACTCAGTCTTACTTACCAAACTCTCCAAATGATAACCATTGTCTCTGCCCACCACACCAGCTTCTGCAGACAGTCCTAACACAACAAGTGCTGGGACTCAGTACTACCTCTGAGTGACAGCGAGCTCCCCACGGCTAGGCTGGCAGCTTGTAACACAGCCATGATAACTGGGTGCCACGCCTAGAAGCTGGAGGATAACAATTTCTTACAACATAGATATATTACCTTCTGGTCCCCAAATAAAGACTCAACAATCATTTTCTCCATTCTGTCTGAATTCTATGTTAACTCAATCATGTCACCAAAATTATATCCCTGAGAGTATCCTTGGAGAAATGTCACTATAGAACCAGGTTAGTAAGGAAAGCAAAAACCAGTACTCAGACCAAGAATATACTACATGTGGTGTCTTTGATAAATCCTAAACCCATCTGGGTGGGAATTTCCAAATTTGCCACGGGACAAATACCATACTACATGCAATTACATCCCACAGGAAAAGGAATGTCCTCAGCAAGTCAGCTGAGAAAGTTAAGCAGTAGAAGGTTCTTGAACACGAGACCTCAGAGCAGCAACTTGCAGAAAGAATCACCTCAGGATGAACACGGCTGACTATCAATGGTCCCCAGTCCTCGTGCTCACAGGAGAATGCCCTAGGTAATGGTGATATATAACAACATAAATCTCAATTTTCCTAATTAAATCTGAATTTTATAGAGATAATAAGAACATATAAAATGTTATTAGCATGTCACTTACATAATCCCTTCAAGTAAGAACTTCACTCAATTTTCAGGTAAAGAGTCAAATAAAATCAGTTCTACTAGCTAAGCCTATAATTAAATAAGCAGTTCGTATGTCTGAAAGAATGATCATACAATCTTATTCACCCATTTAGTATCAACATATAAGCTACTTTTCTACTCAAGCATAGTTTGAAATCCCCCATTCTAGCACACTCCAGGGCTTGCTGCCATGTGTAACGAGAGGAGACCTGAGCATTTGTTCTGTCCTGACAAAGTTTCATTTCCCTAAGCAATTGTTTTTAATCATTTGCATTTTATAGCACCATTACAAATAGAAACAATGATTGTCTCTCCAGTAAGAGATATATGTTATATCTTTAGGGCCTTTGCAATGTTTTATCTGGCTTCCATCCAATGTGGCCAACGCCCTCTTAACGCCTGTTAATTACCAGTTAATAACTGAGGTAAATTCCCATTCTCACTCCACAGACAGAGCACTGAGCTTGTTTCCTTGAGGTAACTCTCTCTTATTCTTGCATACTGTCAGTAATCAAAACCACAAACTCTAAAGGACGAGGACTCAGTTCTCTAAGACACATATACATCAAGCGCTACGGTGTTCAAGTTCCTGCAAAGACCACAATCACAGTGGCCATCAGCACCAAATCTGCCTCCCCACCCACACTGCTCAGAGATGGCTACAGAGAGCTAGGTTTCCACATTTAGTTGTTTAAACTATTACATGATAGCAATAACGCTTACTTCTGTGTTACAGAGTAAACAGAGAGAGACATGGGGACACACTGTAGAGCAATCGTCCCTTCTGAACACCAGGTCCACATCGTCTCTAAGATGAAGGCGGCCACAGAGCCTTCTGAACGCCAGGTCCACATCGTCTCTAAGATGAAGGAGGCCACAGAGCCTTCTGAACGCCAGGTCCACATCGTCTCTAAGATGAAGGCGGCCACAGAGCCTTCTGAACGCCAGGTCCACATCGTCTCTAAGATGAAGGAGGCCACAGAGCCAGGTTTCTCAGTTTTCAAATAAAACTACAAATCTTTTCTATGAATCACTTAAGTACTGAAATGCCACTTCCAATTTTTCATAAACACAAAACAGAAGCCAAAATCCAAGCCAAATCTGTAGGTTCCATCTTGTCATCCGAGTTAATAAATTCCATCTCATACAATAAAGCGAGACAGTCCATGGCATCCAAAGACATCCAATACAACCACCTGCCCAAGACTGGGGAGCTGATGAGCTAAGAGACTGGTCTTGTCTCCTTGCAGGAGCATGGATATACAACACACTGACAGCTGAATCACTGAACACGCAGCAGGACACGTATTGTGGTATAGTGTTGGTAAAGACACTGGAGAAAGGTCACCACCCCCCTTTCATGAGCTCAGATTATGGTGTGGGGAAACAATAACTAAATTACATAATATGCAAGAAAACACATAAGATTAAAAACAAATAGGGTAGCTAGAATTACAAATTCTCCATATTTAGCCTCCTACATTTTTTAGCGTGTATTTTACTTGGGGAAAGTGCGAATATAAGAGAGAGTGGGGGAGCAGGTGAGTGCAGGTACCAAGGCAGGTCAAAGAGGGATCCCTGGAGCTGAAGGCAGGTGACTGCAAACCACCAGTCTCTAAATTATAAAAGTTTCATTTGTGGATCTGGAAAAATGGTTCAGTACATCAAGCACTTGCTACGGAAGCATGAAGATGGGGGCTCAGCTGCTCAGGACCCACATCAAAAGCCTGGCAGAGTGGTAATCCAACCTTAATCCCAAGGCTCTAAAGAAGGGCACAAGAGATGCTCAGGGCAAACAGGCTAGATGAACTAGCTGAGTTGGCGAGCTCTTGTTCAGCAATAGACCCTCAAAGAACAAAGCACAGAGAGACTGAAAACACTAGATGTCAACCTCTGGCCTCCACATGCAGCACACACAGGTGGAAATACACCTGTATATGCATCCACACACGTGAACATGTCTACACACATGCACACTACACAGAACTAAAAGCAAACAAACTAATTCTTCCCACATCAATTAATTAATTTAAATGACAAAATAATGTTTTATTTGAACAAAAAGTGTTTTTAAAAGATAAGAAGCTGAGCTGGCACAATGGCTCGGCAGTTTAGAGCACTGGTTACTCTTCCAGAGGACTTGGGTTCAATTCCCAGCACTGACATGATAGGTCAGATCATCTGTAACTCCAGTTACAGGGGATTGTAACACCCTCTTCTGGCCTCTGCAGGCACTACACACACGATACACAGGCAAACATGCAGGCAAAACAATTAAACACAAAAATAAGTAAATCTTAAAAAAAAAAAAAACAGGAAAAAAAAGACAAGCCTACTGCCAAGCAATGAACCCATAAGCTCAGTTCTCTCCATAAGGTGCTCTGTCGCCTGCACTTAGCCCTTCCTCCCCTCAATGAGTGGAATACTGGAGTGTTTTAGCAATGAAATCAGATGCTGCTTCATAAACCTCAGTAAGCATTCCACATTTGTCTTAATTGTCCTAGGACCTGATCAGATCCTGACCCTTCCCAGGAAACAAGTGGCCACTGGACTCAACACTCCCTTCCCACCCTCTGTGCAGTCCAAGGGCACAAACAGAGCAGCCTCAGTGAATGCTGGAGATCTTGGTGGCAAGGACAGGGCTGGCCTTTCCTACCCCTAATCTGAAAATAATTTTTATAAAGAATTGAAGAAATTCTATACTTAAAAAAAAGATCAAAATGCTTGAGAAACAGCCATCAAATGTGTGCATCCAAAGGGCTAACTTTGTTTGAACTTCACAAAAAGATACATGGATTTAATAGGATCCAAAACATGACCTGTAACCCTTTTTTGTTTGGTTGCTTGTTAGATGTACATGTTAATTTGTAATGTGATATTACCATATCCTGAAGTCATGGCAATGTTGATGTATGAAAGACAACAAATTTAACAACTGAATTTTCCTTCCATTTTGAGGCTCCGGATTATCCAACATTAACATTCTCTATTATGAATATGCTTCTCAATAATCCCCTGATCTTTTCTCCCCTATGAAGCTGCCCATAATATACCACTTGCTCATCAGTTTCTCTTTTAAAACTTTTTATTGCATTTAGTGTATGTGTTTGTGTGTGTGTGTGTGTGCATGAGCACACACTCACATGTGCACTGGTGCATGCTACAGTGTGTATGCTGAGGTGAGAGGACAACCTGTGCAAGTCAGTTCTCTCCTTCTACCACGAGACCCCAAGGATCAAACAGAAGTTGTCGGGCTTGGAGGCAAGTGCCGTTTCCAGCTAAGCCTTCACATTTGCCTTATCTTCCCTTCCATATAATTGGGCGGAAACCAAAGAGCATTAATACTGTGAGACTCTCCTCTACAGAGCTCTCATCGCATGCTCCTACGTGTCCTCCACAGCCCGTTTGCATTGGGGTCATTTCTCCAAATTATGTTTGCAGGAACAACCTTGCTCCTGGAGCAAGCAGCAAGCTCATTTACTGACTGCATGCTGTAAAAGCAGAGAGGCTCCCAAGTTCAGCACTGCTGGGCAGCAACGCAAATTCACTGCTGAGTCAGATGAAGCCATCTGGACAACTCCCTATCACCCCACAGAATCTAGAGGAAGGATTGACCAATATGTCAATGTATATCCTATTTGGTAACCCAAGCAATAAAGTCCTTTCTCCATGATGTAGGCCTTTCTCCTCTTCTACAGGTGAGACAGCCAAAGGCCACCGAGGGCTCAAACATGAATCAAATGGAACCCAAGATTCAATGTCAAGTTAAAAAATATTTATTTATTTATTCATTCATTCATTTATATACTTATTCAGAAACATCCATCTGTCTTTATAAGCCCATGCACATTTGACAACCCCTCAGTTCTAATAGCATGCCTAATTCCTTATATATTTGCTCATTTGAGCACACCATCACACATACACATATAATGAAATACCCCACTCCATATTAGGTTTCATAAAGAGTTATGACTCCAATGGAATCCAGCTGTCATAAACTCACCACTTCTAAACAAGGAGCTAACATCCTGCTTATCAAACTGAACTTGCCCACCACCTCTTCCACCCTCCCTCCCTTAGCACAGAACACTTCAGACAAAGCACTGGAAGTTCTAGGCAGAGACCTACAAGTCCAGCCAGATGAAGTCACACTGTTCTGGGTCTAAATCTGCTTTCCCTTGTCACAAGAAAGCCAGAGAAGAGGGAACCGAGTCTTTCTCCAGTTTTAATTCCGATAATCCGAGTTCAGTCCATACATGAGGGCAACATTCCTGCTGCTTTGTTCAGTGCTGGAGTGGTTTATGAACTGTGGCCTTGCTGAAAGGCTAGAGAATGAACTAGATGTCCTCTCAGGATGCCTCGCAGCCTGAGAGTCCCATGATGTGCTCATAATGGAATTTGGCTGCTCTTATAATTAGAAATGGAGCTCGCTAGTCACACATCTGGATCAGATAAACCTGCACAAATAGCATTTCACTAGAAGCAGAAATGCCAAGCATTCGACAACTGTGTTGTTACATCAACCTCACAAACAACAAGGAATACTACTTATCCATGGAAAGGAAATGATTAGGACAGGCAGGAATAAAGCTTGGTTTATTCAAGTTAATTTTGGGGCAGGAAAATGTTTATAAAAGAAAGAAATATGTATTGGGACCAAATCTTAGTGAATGAGGAGTCTCCTATTATTGAACTATTATAGACATCATCAGTCCCCCGACTTACAGCAACCTGTTACATGTGACTGTGACTAGGATCAGAGTGTCAAATGCACTCAGGAAATAGTCACATCCATAAACCATGTGTTGCAAGTTAAAAGTGATTTCACCAAAGAGAAAACTGTTGCTCTCAACAGAACAAAAGTTCTTCCGGGCCAGTCGGGTTGGCATTAAGCACCACTCTGAAGTACATCTCCGAAGCCTAGAAGCTTAACACATGGAACTAATTCCTCTGAGGAATAATGACCAAAAAGGCACGAATGGGAATGTTGTCCCCTATTAGCACCCTAACCAACACAGTCACGTGGCCTTCTAATTTTACGACACTGCTCTTCATTTTGGCTTTGGCACCCTAAATATACTCACTACTCTTTGAAGGTAAAAGACATGTATACCAAGTCAACACTGTATTTTAAAATCAATGCTTGGAATAAGATTTATTTGTTTTATTATAAATGTATGTGTGTGAGAGATGCATACATGTATGTGTATGTACACCACATGATGGCTTCATGCCCTCAGAAGTCAGGACAGGGTGTTACAGGAGATTGCAAAGCACCATGCAGGTGTTGAAAACTGAACCCGGGTCCTTGAAAGAGCGACAAATGCTCTTAACCGCTGTGCATTCTCTCCAGGCCTTAGGCGACAGGGGTTTAAATGATAAAACCCAAACTAGGGAAGCCAGTTTACAGCTGCAGAGAGCACAGGGTTGGCATAAGCAAGACCTTAGCTCAATCCTGGTGGGGAGGGAACTCAAAAGTCTCTATATACAACACAAATGTGGAAAACCTCAATTTTTCCAACCACCCCAAACTTAAGACTTCTAGATCTTAGGGCATGGCTCACTGTCAGAGTGCTTGCAGAGCATGAATAAGGCCTAGCTAGGCACAACTATCACCACTGAAAAAGATGAGGAGGCAAGAGGGTAGAGGGGAGTAGGAAGAAGCAAAAACAGTAAAATTCAAAATACCAATGAGACAAAAGAAAGGCCACCGGGACTCCACTTCTGATTGGTGAAGAAATAGCTACTCCTACTCAAGACAGAAAAGCGGCAAAGAGGCAATTTCCATGGTTGCTACAATAGGAGAACCCAAAGGATAATTAAATCCTTCCTTTTCATAACCTACAAGCACTAGTAAAGACCAATGTCTCAGCCAATCCTAAAGGGATACAAGAGTAAACGGGACAGATAGCACTCAGGGAAACAGAGTAAATGAACCACAGGTTCCAGTCTTTGCATATCAAGTTTTAAACAAACAAATCTTTGGCTCCAGTGACCTCCTGACAATCAGCGCACCAGTTTTCAAAGGCACATTAGTTACTCCCAAGCCCTGGGAAACATAAGCGGTGAGGTTCTTAGCTGGCACTTCCTCACGTGGTCCGAAGGGCAGCATAGGCTCTGCAAAGGCTCTAACACCCAGACTCAAAGACTCTAAAGACGCGAAGTTGTCTACAGCCTGTGAGATGCCCTAACTAAACTCAAACAACAGACTCACAACTTATGGATGTGCTCCTTGGGGTGAGCAGGTTTTTACTTAAATGAATGTCAACTTTGAACCCAAGATATGTCAATCTGTCTATCAAATTATAGGTGGGAGCTGGGCTCTAATCTACACCCCAAAATGAGTTCCAGACACATAGCTTTGTTCCCCTTAAACGAACAACAGTCCCAAATTCCAAGCTTTGAAAGGATGCTTTCAAACTGAAGACTCCCAAGATACAGTCACTACCGAACTGTGCCAAACCTCCAACAGCCACAGTCACTACCAAACTACACCAAACCTCCAACAGCCACAGTCACTACCAAACTACACCAAACCTCCAACAGCCACAGTCACTACCAAACTACACCAAACCTCCAACAGCCACAGTTACTACCAAACTACACCAAACCTCCAACAGCCACAGTCACTACCAAACTACACCAAACCTCCAACACCCACAGTCACTACCGAACTACACCAACCCTCCAACAGCCACAGTCACTACCAAACTACACCAAACCTTGAACAGCCAGTCACTATCAAACTATGCCAAACCTCGAACAGTCAGTCACTACCAAACTACGCCAAACCTCCAGTCAGTCACTACCGAACTACACCAAACCTCCAACAGTCAGTCACTACTGAACTACACCAAACCTCCAACAGTCAGTCTCTACCAAACTACACCAAACCTCAAACAGTCAGTCACTACCAAAGTACATCAAACCTCAAACAACCACTCCATGCCTCTCCAAATCTCCCTTGAACTCTGAACGCTGGGGAGCCGGGTAGGACACACACAGCCACACACTCAGTAACATTTTAAAAAGTCAGCCTTACTTTTCTGCTTTTGAGTTGTGCACTGCTGTTTTGCTGATTGAGACCAACTCCTTGTGGGCATTTGAGAATCTTCACAGCCACAAACAAACAGGACAGACTACAGCTGTGACTTTCTGCTGCCCTGAGGTTCCTTTCCAGGAATAACACCCTCCATGACAAGTAGAGACTTGCCAAACAAACAAGGAACACTCAGAAACAAGACTGGCTCCTCCCCAACCCAGCACCTTCCTCAATGGGCACTGGCAAGTTCCCAGGTTGCAGCTATCTAGGAATTAGTTATCACACCACATATTCCACATATTCAGGCAAATCTGAGTGTCAAGGGAGCCTTTCTGCCTTGCTGGTTACAAAACATGTGGAGCCCTCCTGACAAGGTTCTTTCCAATGATCTAAAGACCTATTAATTCACTTCCCATTGGCTGACTTCCCCTGCTCTTTCCTCCTAAATTAGCAAAAGCATGTGTGCGTGTGAGTGTGGGTGGGTGTGTGTGCGCGCGCACGTGTGCACCAGGGTGCAGCCCCTGACAAGCTCTCCAGTTTTGGAAAAACCCACAACCTGTTCAGGATGCTGAGAGGCAAGAGGACAAGGCAGGCCACTAGGACTCCTGTCTATTTCCTGCTTCTCTTCAACCAGCACCCACAACCCTCAAGTCTCAGCTCAGACTCTGTGCCGACAGCATGACTCCTACCCAGACCTTACAGAACCCACAAAGTCCTATTTTTAAAGCCACATCTTCTCAGTTCTGGATAATGCAGACTAATTTCTCCCTCCCCCACCCTGAAATCTAGAAAACGCTGACGTTCCTATTAAGTGTGAGTGAATTACCACCTGTATCACTTATCAGTAGGACAGAAACTACAGACCAGTGTTCCTCATCTCCTGTAGCACTGTCAAGGCATGTCAAATGAGCAAGGCTCCCTGCGATCATTGACTTCTTCAGCACATGTCAAATGAGTACCAGCCCACCTTGATCATATGACTCTTCTTCAGCTCAGGTCAAATGAGCACAGACCCATCAGGATCACGTGACTCTTCAAAAAGCTGCTTGGCAGGACGATATGATACCCCACCCCAACTCCTATTTGTGGAATACCCCTCAAATTGTTGACAATAAGGAAATCTCCCTGGATGGCAGCCAGGGGAAATCTATCATTAAATGCCTAAGTGTTTAGCATACACTTTCCTCTGCCATGGCCAATGTTTTCATCTAAAGCAGCCCAATTATTTCCATACTTTCAAATTGCCATACATTTCAAACATGCTAGGATGGAAGGTAGAGGTAGGTTTTTTCACAAGCTGAAACTAACATTTCCATGTACAAAAGGGGACATAACAAGGTCCATCAGTCAAGTGGCTCATTCCCCCCTCAGATACAGAGATCCACATTCCACTGACAGGAGCATCTGCAATGTGAACTCCAAGACCCCATAGATACTGGCACATTATAACAATTACTTTTCCAGATTTCACTCTGAGAAAAAGGCACATTTTAAAAGCTGAAATAAGAAGTTGTTGCTGAGTGTGCTCATAGGGATGATGTCATGCATTCCTGGGGTGTGCAGGTGTGTGCAGGAGTGTGCACGTGCATGTGCACAAAGGCCAAAGGTTAGCAGCAAGAGTCTTGTCGTCACTCCACACCCTCCTCACTGAGGCAAGGTTTCTTTACCTACCCGGCCACCAATCTAGCAGCTCGCTCCAGGCAGCTTGTCTCTGCCTCCCAGGTGCTGTGGTTGGTTACAGGTGCTGCTGACACCCACCTGGCATTTTCAAGGGTGCTGAAGGAACTCAGGTCCTCAAGTCTGTATGGTACTGGTCTATCCACTGAGCCATCTCCCTAGCCCATGGAATAAACTCCTTATGAAAATCAATCCAAAGGAAAAATGTAAATTATGAAAAATATTAATAAGCTTTAAAACATGAGCTCTACTTTCAGAATTTCTCCCACTTCTCTGGATGTTTTATTTTAGATGCTGGGGACATCACTCTGGTTTGAAACCGAAACCATGACTGGAGAATTTAATGCCTCCTGTCAAAGTTCCATTTCAGCCTACCTTCGTGAGCTTAACCTGCAGACAAATTACAGCACCCATGTTGTAGATTTTCACCCATGATACCACAACAATATGGCTGACTAGAGAAGCCCAGGGCAAGTTCAACACCAATAGACAAGCTACATTGAAAGGGGAAATCTCACAGGGCCACAGACGAAAGAAAGAAAGAAAGAAAGAAAGAAAGAAAGAAAGAAAGAAAGAAAGAAAGAAAGAAAGAAAGGAAGGAAGGAAGGAAGGAAGGAAGGAAGGAAGGAAGGAAGGAAGGAAGGAAGGAAGGAAGGAAGGAAGAGACAGACAGAGAGACAGAGAGAGAGAGAGAGAGAGAGAGAGAGAGAGAGAGAGAGAGAACTACAGGCAACTAAGAACTGCCAACAGTGCAAGGAATGAACCCTCAGTGGTGAGCCCCTAGCTGGTTACCCAGGACTAAGCAGGCACACCCCAAATCATACACACACAAGTCATACTACACAAACTGAGCAAAAACAGCAACGACTAAAGAAAAAACAGCCATGATTTTGAGGGAGCAGGCAAGTATGTACAAGGGCTTTTTGAACATGTATTCATGTCTGGAAACAATGAGATATGAAAATGTGGCAAGGGACTTGCAGCCATGCTTGATAACCTAAGTCCAATTCCTCCAGAGACTCCAGAGAATGGTAGGAGAAGAAGCAATTCACCCAACCTGTCCTCTGAGCACCAAATGTTTATAAACACACACACACACACACACACACACACACACTTTTTTTTTTAAAGTATTCAAGTTTCCTTCTTTGGCAGGGGAAGTCAAATACTTCTATAGTGAGGACCTTTCTCCATGAGATCACAGAAAATAATTCACTAATTTTCTCTCAGACAACCACACAGGAGGCTAAAGTCTTCATTCCAGGAAGGGAGGGTGCACTCATGAATTAAGTACAGCAGTATATTTAATTTGTTTCAAGCTTTGTTTCAAGGCCTGATGTAAACTGCCATCTGTTACCGTGGGCTAGAAAGCTTTAACTGATAGCTATGCAGTTCAGATCATGGAAAGGAGAGCTTTGTGTGAGCACTCCAGATGAGCACCGCCTCCTGAACCACACAGTCTTCCCCATGCCTACGGCCGCAGAGAGGCTCGCTTCCCGTGCCCCTGTAGCAGTCACACCTCTCGGAGATATCTTCCTGTCTTCTATGACAAACGACTAAGTTGCTAATTTTTCAAGAGAAGTAAAATTCAGACAATCTCTAAAAGAAAAAAGACAGCAACTTCCCTTCTGCAGATATTTTGGATGTACCCAATTCCTAAAATTACCTTCTTGCAACAACCACCTTTGATGGCAGCAACATCATTTACTTACTTGATCCACTACAACTTCTTTCCAGTACCACACATATTTCAACCTCTCAGACGATTATTGACTCAAATCGGCCCAAGACAGTATAACTCCAGGTGAGTTTGAATTTTGTTTTCTGAGGACATGTCATGCTCCCAAAGGACTAATGACGGTCTTGCGGTTCCTGAGACCTGGACTGAGTGTGTCCTTACCTTTCCTAAACCACTCAGGACCTCAGAAAGGCCTTCCAGCTCTACCTTCAAACCACCTTGTTCAATAAGCTAAAAATCAAAACAGGAATAATACACAGCCACATAGAAACTGCCACTTCACCTCTGACAAAATGTGTACATAAGTGGAAGAGGCAGGAGGAGCTCACAGTCTAAATTCCAAATGCCAAACAAGCAAGCCATTCCCCCAAGCTCAAAAGGCCACATATAAGCCAGCACTAAGCAGGGGCCTCTGAGAAAGAGGCTGGTAGATATATTTCACAGTCCTGGAGGCTAGGACAAGTCTCTACAAAGTTTGCTTGAGAGCAGTCTCTGTGACAGTGGTGGCCACAGGAACCATGAACTGTCTTCACACATAGTGGAACCTGTAAACATGGGCAGGACAAGACTCTATGTAACAAATAAGCAACACAGCAGCAAAAGGAGGTGTCCCAGTCCACATCTAGCTTGCAATTGCATGTCTTCATTACTGTACTTTAAGAGAACCATAGGTCCAGAGACACTGCTCAGGATGGAATTAAGTGAAAATCAAGTTAAATCAAGTCAGAGCAATCTCAAGAGCTGGAACCATAAGCCAGAGAAGAAGGTACACCTGCAAAGTGACACAGCCAAGCCGTGGCGCTGCCTCTGTGAAGATGCGGGTCTCTTCTAGGTTACAATGCACTGTTTCTTGAACTACAGGTCGAAACCACTGCTGGACGTAAAAACAACTCACTGGATCACTGACCGGCATTCTTCCACTAGAAACTAACAGGAAAGAACCGCATGGCACAGAGAAATGCAAGTGTGGATTGTGAAACTTCTGATTCAGTTAGGTGCATACAAATACCTGTGTGTTTGTTTACAAGCACACTGAAGCCATTCTGAACTATAAGAGATTTCAAAAACCAAGGCTTAGTGGCTATCTCTTTCCTCACAGCTGAAGCCCCATGCTGTGGCCATTCCCAGATATCAAAGTAGGAACCTTCGTGGCCATGGTCCACTTTTCTCACGGAATGAAGATACCTAAAGGCCGAGACATGCAGGACGGCAGTGTCAAGGCACAGGCTGTAGTCTATGTGGCTCCTCACGGTTAAGGCTGCATTAGCTAACAGACATCACCCATCTAGGAGGGCCAGACTTGTAGATTATCAGCATACAAACAATGAAGAGACTTCTTTTACAGAGCCCCAAGCATGGTTTAAAGACATAAGAAAAAATTAAAAATTAAAAATAAATGAGTGGGTCCATAATAAATCTGGCAAGAGAATTAACTAGCTTTGCTTTGGCTAAAATTAAAATAAGTGAACTATTTAAAAAACAAAAAACAAAAAAAGAACCCCCATTCCCCAGCCTCATCTGCCACTCTGTTAGCAGAAAAGGCTACTGTGGCCTCCCTTTCCTCTCTGACCCCATCCCCTATGGATCACAAGACCTTCTCCTCCAACCTTCCTTCCCCCATAACAGTATCCCAGCCTCCAACATCAGGAGCACTCCCTGTGACCACATCAGCTGAACAAGACAGGGAAACAGAAATATACTCCAATTTTTTATTTTGTATTCATAAGCAATTCTGGAAGTCTTTTATAAACCTGAAATTCAATTTATTTACTCAAACTACACAGGGGACATTTTTATTGAAATTATAAAATAATTTTCTGTATATTGGTTAAGTTTACTCACTTTTAATAAAATGATGGCATGATTATTCTTTAAAGAAAAAAACCCTAATAAAGTAAAGATTAGATTAGACTCAATGAGAACAAACATACTCTATCTTTAGGTAAGTTTATAAACTTGGGGTCTTGGAAATCAAAATGCCCCTTTGTTGTGTTTTCCCCACAGAGAGAAGTGAACCCCTAAGCCTTGAGTGTCTACAGAAAGTAGAAGTGTTTAAGAAGACTGGTTTGCACAACTCCCCATTTCTATTACCCACCCCCATTCCATTTGTAAGAACAAAATGGCTCCTTCTAGCAAATTCCACAGGAAACACCCACTGATTTCCATAAAACCAACAACCACCATCCAACATTCATAGTATTCAACACTCCCAAGTTACTGGATCACTTTTAGAGGCCCACCTATTCCTGTCATTTCTTTTAGAAAGAAAACACAAAATAATTGCCATGATTCAGGACAATCTTTGTCTCTTCCTTCTAACCCACTTGGTAAGAAGAAACCCACAAATTTCCCAGCTACGGGGAAGAGGAGAAGGGCGAGATCTTCAGGCTCAGAGGCTGAGCGTAGCTCACGCACTGGTAGAGCACTTGCCCAGCAGCACATGGGGCCCTGGGTCCAACCCCAGCACGGCATTGGTGGCAGCGGGAGGAGTAGTTAATTCTGCACAAGGAAAGCAAGAAGCTGTTGTCACGGGAAGGAAGTCGGCAGAATGGGTGACAGCACCAATTACGCCAGATGCAGTCCTGCAATAGCTAACCACGGGTCCCCAACTGGCAATCAGTCCTGTGACTGTGACCACTAATGAGCTTAGGGCTGGCCAAGTTTCACGTGACCGATAGTTATGAAATTGTTTCCTTTCCATGTGTCTCAAAACAGACTTAAATTACCTTGTTTTTTAGCCTTAAAAGCATGACCAGTGCTGCAAAATAGCAAGCTAAGATATCCGCAACCACCATGAAATCACCCTTTACAGTCAGAAGATTCCATAGTGCAGGCAATAGATATGGCTGACTGTGGAACAAGTTATGACATAGAAAAACACGAAGAGACAATTTGCTCTGAACTGGATCCATCTAATGTTTTTGGTATGGATTTAATCTTATGCTATTTTTTTTCCTGTTGAAAAGGGGTCAAGGCTGGGGAGTTGGCTCAGTGAATAAATGCTTTTGCCTCAGAAGCATGAGGACCAGGACTCAGATCCACAGAGCCCATGTCAAAACTGGAGGCGTTGTAGCTTGCCTGTAATCCCAGCTCTCTGTGAGCAGAGAAACAGACACACTAAGGTGAGGGACACACTAACCAATCATCAAGCACCAAATTCAGTCAGAGATCCTGCCTCCACAAATAAAGTACAACACACGTATGAATGCACACAACATGAAATATATACAACATACAAAACACGTAACTCATTTAACAAAGAGATCAAGGATCAAATGTCATTAGGAATCCTTGTATGGGAGGAGTTGATCTCATGTGATCATAAGGGTCTACATAGCACCTCGGTTATGGAAGCTACAGAATCTACAAAGAGAGAAATAGTTTTGAGTGCCTGTCTAATGGGTCACTTCTACTCACACAGCAAGAAGGTCCCCTCAGAGGCACTCACAATGTCCACAAGCCAGAGGTTCATAAATGCCTCTCTCAGTTCTAAGCACCCTTCCCATCAAGTGACCGCAAAGATGACATCTAACAGGGCCATTCCACTCGCAGGGCATTTCAACCTGAAGTCCCCAAGGTCATAACCAAAGTCACCTATGGGAACCATCCTATGCTTGAAGATATACGGAACAATCACCAAAATTAATAACAAAAGGCCTGGCTTTCAAGAAGAGAACAGTTCTGAAGGATAGTTTAATAGGGGAAGAGCTGAGTCTAAGAGGGAAAAGATATATACAATAGAAAACTAATTTTGTTTGTCTACTTGCTCACCATGTTTGGAGAAACAAACTGTGTTTAAAAAAAAATTTCAAAGCCGAATTCCAGACCCAAGACTTAACAAGGAAGTGGGTAAATGCACCTGGCTAGATATTCGCTGCTAATATTAACAGTTCAAACCATAAACATTAAAATGTCTGTGCTAGTACGCTAAATGAGAGGACTGCAGGCATGTTTAAGTTCGTCAGCTAAGTGGCTAATATCCAAAACCTGCCGTCCTGAAGGCTCTGCCTGCTTCAGAGCTGCACCACGGCGGTGGAACAGCCACCCAGGCCCTTTTCATAAAGAACAGATTAAAATCATCAGGCTTAAGTGCCTTGTAAAGGCTGAGATGGAAGTGCATCGTAAGAGGCGCCCGTCCATAGTTAATGTGATCGCACTGGAAATGAAAACTCAGCTTCATTACCACAGAATCACCTGATACACATCCACAGAATCACCTGACACACATCCACAGAATCACCTGATACACATCCACAGAATTACCTGACACACATCCACAGAATCACCTGACACACATCCACAGGCAGGAGCTCTGTCAATATGAGCCTGCAGAGCCTGACTGCACAGGGAAGACACGGCACACGCTGGCTTCACGGGATGACACGCGGCACACGCTGGGTTCAGGAGATGACACGCGGCACACACTGGCTTCAGGAGATGACACGCGGCACACACTGGCTTCACGGGATGACATGCGGCACACGCTGGGTTCAGGAGATGACACGCGGCACACACTGGCTTCAGGAGATGACACGCAGCACACACTGGCTTCACGGGATGACATGCGGCACACGCTGGCTTCACGGGATGACACGCAGCACACGCTGGCTTCACAGGATGACACGAGGCACACACACTGGCTTCACGGGATGACACACAGCACACACACTGGCTTCACGGGATGACACACAGCACATACTGGCTTCACGGGATGACACGCAGCACATACTGGCTTCACGGGATGACACGCAGTACACACACTGGCTTCCCAGGGTGACACGCAGCACATACTGGCTTCACAGGATGACACGCAGCACACACACTGGCTTCACAGGATGACACACAGCACACACACTGGCTTCCCAGGGTGACACGCAGCATACACTGGCTTCACGGGATGACACACAGCACACACACTGGCTTCCCATGGTGACACACAGCACACACTGGCTTCACGGGATGACACACAGCACACACACTGGCTTCACGGGATGACACACAGCACACACACTGGCTTCACGGGATGACACACAGCACATCCTGGCTTCACGGGATGACACGCAGCACACACACTGGCTTCACGGGATGACACACAGCACACACACTGGCTTCCCATGGTGACACACAGCACACACGCTGGCTTCCCAGGGTGACACGCAGCACACACTGGCTTCACCAGGACGCTCTTAACCGAAAGTCCACTTCAGTCTCTGAGCATCATCACTCCTTATTGTTAAGCTTGACCAAGATGCTGGAATCTTTGCAAACGGAGAACTCCTCTGTGAGGCTGGAAAGGACAAAGGCATGTCAAAGCAACTGTCACTGAGCTAAAAGGAACTGAGGAGATCCTTCCAGGTGTAGCAGGCTGGAAACCTCGGATGTAAGTGATCAAACAGGATTTTGTTCTGAGGCATTCTAATTTTAAACATTCAATTATCTGATTTGTAAACCTACCTTCACTCTCATTAACACCACTACTATGTAATCACACAATCGCACGCTACCCTAATAAGGCCAAGACACAGTCACAAAAATGGTGAGATATGGCCATTACCCCAAGAAAGGACGCACTTTAAATTCTTCTGAGTTCCACTCTAAAACCTCCCTGTTGAGTTTAAAAGCTCACTGAAACAAAATAAAATCTTAAATTATGCTGCTTGGTCTCACTAGCCACATTTCGAGCACTCAGTGGAGTGTGTGACCAGGTTTGTCAGATAACACAGATAGGGTAGTTCCACGATTCCAAAAGCGCTAGTCAACAGCCAGTGCTATGAAACACAATGAGCGTTGATTCGAGGTTTTGTTATGTTCTGGTTTTAACAGGTCATGTAGCCCAGGCTGGCCTCACACTCTCCATGTAACAAAAGATGGTCTTCATCTCTTGTTCCTCCCCTACCTCCTAATGCTGGGGTTCCAGGCATGGAACCTGGTTTGCACAGTGCTAGGTGGGGATGGAACCAGGGCACCTATATGCTAGGTTAGCACTCTGTGCTAATCTCACTAAAGCACAGAGACGGCCACCTACGGAATGGAATACAAGTATTTCACCTCAGAGGGCTAGTAGTGATAACTCTTCACCCCTGTTCAACCACTTAACTACCAATGGGATTAGGTTAGTAACTACACCTCTCTAAACCTCAGTTGTCTATCTGTGAAACAAAGGCATTTAAAAGACCTGCCTACATTTGGGTCAGCAAGTTAGCTCAACAGTAAGGAGGCTTGCCACCCAACCAGATGACGCAGGTTCGATCCCCAGGAAATAAATAACACCAGGTACAGAAACTAAATCCCTACAGTTTGCCTGCTGACTTCTATTGGAATACATTGATTACTATGAACACCTAACACCCAGCTTCCACCACCAAAACCACCACACACAGTAAAATATAACAGTAATTTTTTAAAAGACTTGACCTTGAGCTACTGTGAATGGACTGATAAATATTAATTCTCCCATAGTGTTCTTTCTTCAATTTCTACTTATTTTGTGGGTGGAGTGGAGGCCAGAAGGCAACTCTGCAGAGTCGGTTCTCTCCTTCCGCCTTTCTGGGGCTTGAACTCAAGTTGCCAGGCTTACATAGCAAGGACTCTCACCCACAGAAGTGGCTCACTGGTCTCCAGGGCTCTTACTTTGAAGAAGCCCTACATATGTTTTCAAAGCCTTCAAAAAAATGCTGATAGCCTTTTCTAGTCACGAACCATTTCCTCCTCCTTATGCGCGCACCTACTGGGACAGCAAGTGTCCAGCAATTCTAGGGGCCTCAGAGAAAACACCTCGGATTCCGGCTAAGGGTTACACCTAAGTGGAATGCTTGGCTGGGACACGCTAGCACTGGGGCTGGTCTCCAGCACCATAAAGAGAAGCGGGTCAGCAGCCAAGACTGCCTCCTAAGTCTAGGACATTTCACAAATTACGTTTTTACCAAGAATGAGTTTTTAAAAAAAAAAAAAATCAACCCTGATTTTATTTTCTTTCATTATTTAAGATAAATCTGTAATCCTAGCATGTGGGAGGTTAAGGCAGGAGGGTCAGGAGTTCAAGGCCAGCTTAAGATATAGGAGGACTGTGAAGCAAGCCTGACCAGGGTTACATGAGACCTGTCTCAAAAAATATTTTTTTAATTGAATCACTTAACTGATTTAACAAACACAAGAGTTTTCGAAGGTAGAATAAATTCACAGCATCCAATATATAATTTTCTTTTCTCATTATCTATTGATCTGTTATATATGTGTAATATGTATATGCCCGGGAGGCACTTCCTTATATCCTACAAGTACATTCTCCAGTGAAAAGTGTAGGAGAACTTATGTTCCACTCACTGTAAGTTCAAGTCAGCGGGGTCTGGCGAAAGACTGCAGATGCTCTGGGGATACTCCGTGAACCATGCAAACAGCTGAAAATACAACAGCCATAAAATCCAAGCCTGAAAACCACCATGCTCCCACACAACAATTTAACAGTTAATAAACCATATTGTTTCTTCCAATAAAAAAGACAAGAGTAAAAAGTACTGACTTTCAGTATTATCAAGGCATGTGTTTGTCAGCCAGAACAGGAAAATGAGTATATGATTAGCCCAAGTGACCTCAACTCAACCGAGTGTTAATTCTTTCATGTAACTGGTTTTGGATTTTTGTCTCATTCTTCACCAATTCCAAAGTAAACAACAGAGTAAATTAGCTAACAATATGGAAATAGTCAGAGTCTTATTTTGATATCATAATTCTTGAGTTCAAAATGTGCTCCTTTTGTTCAAAAACCCAATATGTAAAACAAAATAAAATTAAAACTCAAGGCTGAGGTTGCAGTACCCTTGCGGACCCCGGCCTGGCGCTAAGCAGCCGAAAGCTAGAGTTGCCTAGCGCACTTTCACTGCCCTCCCTACCGAGAAGGAAAACGTCGATGTGCTCTATTAACATCAGTCAGGAGAACGTGCTAGCTGGATAAAAGCATCTTATTTTCTGCCCGATGTCAAGCACACAGAGACGTGCCGACCTACACGTTTGCAGTTACAGATTAGCAACTTAGAGACATCGTGTCCTAGAAGAAACGGGTGAGAACTTGGAACTGAACCGTTGCTCAGTGTTCGTTCTGTGTGCTGAAGGAAGGACAAGCTCTCTCAGACTAGCTTCTCTCGCCTGTTAACAGGAACAACATCAACTACTTTGTTTACTTCAGGTCACCGTGAGAACACGACAAAGGAGACACAGGAAACCGGTCCTCAAACGGGTGTCACTCACACTTCAGGCGTCAACATGCGAGCTACATCAGTGGCCTCTCTGGGAATGGGTTCAGGCTAGTCCCCTATTTCAATTCCAAAAGACAAGAAAATAACCTCTGTGGGGACTCCAGGACTCCTTCCTGGAGAGGATGACATAAGGGCCAGTTGGCCAATATCTGAAAACTCAGAGTGAAGAGCTGGGCTTTAGCGAGAGGAGGATATGCCCAAGAGACAGAGGCTTGCAACGGCGACTTGCAAAACCCATTGATTCTCTGACTGTATCTCATAAAGATAACTCCAAACAGGACCTGGTGGCCTGAGTTTGACCCAAGGACCCACGTGGTGGAAGGAGAGCACTGACTCCCCCAAGCTGTCCTCTGCCCTCCACAGGCATTCACTCTGGCATGTGTGCACCCCACACTCACACACACACAATCAATGAAGGAAAATGTGGTTCAAAGTAAGATAGTAAACAAAAAGGGCCAGGGATATAGCTAAGTGGGAAGACATCTGCCCAGCAGGCATGAGGCTCTGGGTTCAATCTTTTAGTTTCCTAACAACAAAGATATTGAAAACTGCCTCCTGCAAGGATGGGAGCAACAAGATCACCTCCTGCAGGGCAGAGCACTTACGGTCTCTCCCCCTTCCCACATCCTCCAGACCTACAAAAGCAAGGGAGCAAGACTGCACCAGGTAAAGCTGACAGTAGGGTTCCACAGCAGCAGTGCAATAAGCCGACCCCAGCCACCATACTTGTTGATAAAACGTTCACTGGGGCTATTTACAGGGAATCTGACATTTCCGGAAGCGCTCATCCGTCGTTCCCCATCTCACACACCGGCAGAGGAATGGACACCTCTACTCTGTAACTTAGCTCTAGTGAGGCGCGGCTTCTGGCGGCCTCAGTTTCTTCCCTCCCCAGTTGGAGGTGATGCCAAATTCCTGGGTAAGCTGTGACCAGTACAAACCAAGAGCTTAGAACCTGGTAGGTAGGAGCTCAGTCCAGGGCTGAGTCCCCTACAAAACACTCTTATTCTTCCATAAACCACTTACTCTTCAAACCAGTTTTTAAAACTAGGTTCTGGTCCAAATCCTTGGTAACAGTTCTAAAGGAGACACATTAACTGAAGTAAACTTCTTAAGACAGGAAGGGAGTGCTAGTTTTGTTTGTTTGGTTGGTCTTTGTTTTTGTTTTTCTGGGCTCAGCATTATACCCCCCACAACAAATGTCTGTGGTCCTGGAAATATAAAAGGGACGCTACACTCCTTCTTAAGGAGCCCAGCTTCGGGAGTCTAGGAGGGGCAACCCCCTGACTAAAGGCAACCACCTGAAAGACAAAAGAGAAGCTGCTGGAAATGCTGTGGGGGCTGTTACCTCTCGGACTTTAAAACCCTTCAAAGGCTGTCTCTAGCCTTTGGTACTGGCAGGTGATGCAACCTAAGGAGGTGGAGCCAACAGGGGCCCTTGAAGGGGTCACTGGCTCCTCCCACATACATATCTTTCTCTTCCCTGACCAGGCTGGGACAGGCAGCTTTGCTACTCTAACCTGCTGCAGTGCCAGAACAATGAAGTCACCATTACTCTGGCCAGCCACTGGCCCTGAAACAGCAAGGCCCTGGGGCACGGACTAAAGCCTCAGAACTACAAGGCAAATAAACCATTCCTCCTCTACATTAATGTCCCTCAAGCACTGTCACAGAGAGACAACAGCTAACAGAAGGGCTATAGGGCGATGCTCCTGAAAACTAAGAACTGAACACAAATCTAGGCAAGGAGGAGCTCAGCCAGCATCTTGGGGAACGCTGATAAGCAGCAAGCTGAACACCATCAGGAAGGCTACAGAGGCAACAAGATGTCCTGACTACTGGGGTTTCTGGGGGCACAAAGCCTCTACCACCAATTCCCACAATCCTCTTAGAAATAAGCGGGGAAGAAAAGCACTGAAAGGTGTCTCGGGGTGAAGCAGTAACGGGGTCTTCCTAGCCCATAGTGCAAGGGAGAGCACAAGCCCTGGGCAGATTCAAACTGCCACTCTCAATAGGCCTATCAGTAACTTTGTTTCAGGAATAATGACATCACATTCTATTAAGGCAACGAAGAACAAAAAGTACATGAGAAGTCACACTACAGACTTCGTCCCTGGTGATAAACCTGTTCAATCTTCAGCTCTGACTTACAGACTTTGTCTTTTTTTAATACGTTAAAAAATAAGGAAGGGTTCCTTTAGTCTTTTATAATGTTTCATTCGTAATTGAAATAAAGTAAAAGAGAAAAGAGCCTTACTCTGGTGCCACTGTGGAGACAGAAAAGCCTGAATGGTCAGATTGGCAAGCCCACCTCCATATTTTTCATCGTTATTCTGAAAAGGGTGAGGGGCTTCAAGAAGCACATCAATTTAGGACTCGGTGCCCAAGGGCTGAGGCCAGGCAATGGGCAGCTGCTGCGGGAACAGGAGGCAGAGCGCCGGGCCTGAAAACTGAAGCAGAACATGAAAGGCCTCCAGGCTGCTGCTAGCTCACGCAGACTGGCTACGGCCGGGGGGGGGGGGGGGGTCACCTGGTGAGGAGAGCCCTGGCCAGGAAGAGCATCCACCTA
>PVIU01008663.1:0-12104 GCA_004026605.1 Ondatra zibethicus | reverse complement strand
CCACAATAAAGGATCTTCTGTCTGCAACTGAGCAACTACAACATAAATCTGTACACTTTTCATCAAAGGTGCCTCAAATGCTTTGCCTCGAACACCCTTGCAGCCTCTTAAAAGTAATAGTCAAACGGCTATTTAAAAGTTATCTCAATGATATATCGAAATCTCAAGAGGGGTAAGTACTCCTTACCAAGCATGCAATAGAACGTCCCTTCCCACCTGGGCAGCATTTTCTTCGAAAACATGAAGCAGCGTTAATGGCTTTCAAACTTCCCAGGTTACTCAATAACCACAAAAGTAACTGAACATTGTTAGAGCAACAGGCCAGTTTAGGACTTAATAGGAGCCTTGTGACCATGGTTTACTTAAAAGGCTCAACTCAGGAGAGCCTTGAGTTTCCCAGGGGAAAAAGGAGCTGTGTTTCATGAAGCCTGTAGCAGTCACCAGAATGAGCAGAGACCTTCTCACGGTTTCACCAGAGCTGCATGTGGGCAGGCAGCAGGGAGTTTCCCTGTTGTTAGCCTGGGCAGATACTATTTCCCCAAGTCTCACTGCTCTCATCTGGAAACTAAGAACCACAATACACCCCCCCTGGGGTAATACACCCCCTCTGGGGTTAATTAGAAGGAACATAAAGTTAGGTGCAGCCGTTTTAAGAGAATGTTTAGGCCAGTGTATAGCAATGTGCTTCAGAGCGGCATTTTCTTACTAAGTGTGACTAGACTTAAGGAAGTTCTGGGGTCCAGAATAGCAAACCTGGGTGACCGTTGGTTGCTTAGTGCCCTGACCCCTTCCACTGCTTATCTTGCAAAACTACACAAGAAATTTCATCGCTGCCATACTGACCACAGAATCCTGGGGAAATGAAAGGAGATGTAAGAAAAACTACTAACTTAACGGTGAGAACTAGAGCCAGCCTGTCCGAGCAGCACAGGGAACCTCAGTGAAGCTTCCTACCGATGCCCACCTACAACAGCCATGGTCCAGTGGGAACTAGAACCAGCTTGTTTGAGCTGCACAGGGAATCCCCAATGAAGTCTCCTACCGATGACCAGCTACATCGGTCATGGGATAGCTCCACAGTCAGTATCTTTTGGCATCCTTTGGAAATATAAAACCACCATAGCTACCAAAGGGGACAGGGCAAGCACATCCACCATAGATCACACCTCCATACCACTCTCACCAAGAACAAAAGTATTCAGAAAATTAGATTCCGTAAGTCCAGACAGTTTGTCCTATCCGAGACAAAGGTGGAGGAGAGGGCTGTGCGGAGGGATGAAGCAGGAAGGCACTGTTTTCACACAAACATGATCAGTCCAGGTCTATCACTGCAATACCTTTTCTGACTTTAGTACAAGGCTTTTCTGACCATCTGGAGCTACTCCAGGCACAGGGCCAACACTTCGTAATTCCTTTGCGAAGTAAATGACAGACCAGTAACTGCCACGTCTCCAGCAGCAGCCAACGAGAGCACCTCACATCCTCTGTGCTCCCTGGAGTTTCACACACACAGTACAAACAATGTGCTTCCAACAAAACCTGTGAGTAATGCAGCAACAGCATTACTTCGGAAGAAGACAACGTGTGTGTGCGTGTGTGTGTGTGTGTGTGTGTGTGTGTGTGTGTGTGTGTGTGTGTGTGTGTGTTTACTACACTACTGCACACACTGAAGTAGGACATTTGTGAATTTAATGAAAAAGGGCCACCTCTGGATTGCAGTAAAGTTTGTATGCATCCATTACTGCTATGCAGACTGAACAAGAGAAATTTGAAATGCCTGCCCCTCCTGTGGGGCATCAAACATCACAGTCATGTGGGTTACATTACATACCAAGCTATAGTAGTGAACTCTGTATTGATGGCACCTGTACATGGGCAGGAGCTTCTTAAGCCCAGAGGTCAGCAACATTCCTTTCTTCATCACCATACCAAATGGTCAGCTATGATGTGCCAGGTTCAATGGCAAAGAACAAAACACAAATCCGCAAAGTGCAAATAGTTTCGTGTTCTGCGCCATTGATAGGTACCTGACAGTAGGTGCCTACCCCTAAACATGAGAACCTGAGTCTGGATCTCCAGAATGCACGTCCAAGGCAGATAAGGAAGAACACATATGTAACCCCAGCACTGGGGGGAAGGGTGGGGTGCATGCAGAGACAGGCAGACCTCTAAACTGGCCAGCAAACCTAGCCAAATCAACAAACCTCATGGTCAGTGAGAGACTATACCTAAAAATATAAACATGGAAAGGAAAAAAGAGACACCTAATATCTACCTCTGGTCCACACATGCACCCAGGGGTACACATACACACACATACACACACACTCCAAAAATTATATATACCACAGAGACAAAATATCACACACATACCTAACAAAATTAGTTAAAAATATATTTGAAAATCTTTCCCTGAAGCACAATGAGAAGACATCAACCAGTACAGACTTTCTAAAAAGATTTTTTTGGAGGGAGCAGGGTTCAAAGACATGATAGCTACCTTAACGTTCAGCACTGGAGAACTTTCTTATATTTCTAATTAGAGTATTTTAAAACAGAGCCATCTGAAGTTGGATGCAGTAGTAGCAAAGACAGCTTCTAAAAGAGAAGTTCCACAGATGAGTAAAAGAACCGTGGACTTCAAAGCAGGCTGCAGACAGAGTCGACTAAAAACATAAACTAAGTGATAAGTCTACCCACTCTAAAATACCTCTGACTGGATAATAAACAACAGAAACACATTCCTTACGGGGGGAGGGGAGCTGGTAGGAGGGATGGATCAGCAGGTAGAGGGCTCACCAGTGTGCACAGAGTCCTGCCTGAGCTCTCTGTCCAGTCCTCTTTCCTTTATGAGCGGTTTGCCTTCAAAGTAGCGCTGACTCATGTCTACATCTACGGCCACTCGAGGTCCTGCACTGAGTCCCCTTGCAGCCCTCAGGATCTACCCTGGGAAAAGGGAAGGAACTGGTGACTTAGTGACTTAGCATGGAGTCACAAAGAACTCAGAACTGTGACAGAGGAAAAGGGCTCCCTAGGACAGGCTCACTGCAGGACCACAAGAGGAAAAGGGACACTGAGAAAATCGCATTTCCCACAAACTTGGTGTCACACATTCAAGTGGAGCCTCGAAGGCAGACACAGCAAGAAACTGCTGGGAGCAGAGCGGCTGGAAGAGAACACCAGCAATGGTTGGCAGCCAACCGGGGGAGACTCAATCAAAAGCAGGGCCCAAAGGTGGCTCATGGGCTAAAGTGCTTGTCATCCAAGTCTGAAGGCCTGAGTTCAATCCCTGGACCACAGGCCCACAGTGAAGGAGAGAACTGACCCCTGAAAGTTGTTCTCTGACAAGCATACTATGTTATACAAACACACACACACACACACACACACACACACACACATATACACAGACACACAAACACACACATACAAATAATAAATAAGTAAAAACAATTAAAAGCAAAGGCAAGGGCTCCAAGAAAGAGCAAAGCTATAAATGTCAAATGAGAGAACGACAAAGACTGAGAATGCTGTGTTACTTTTAAGAAACTAGAGAACAGGAAAAAGTGGAGAAAGTAGGTAAAATGAGGACATCCTTCAAAAGCATGCATCCAAATCAGTGCAAATGCTGAGAGCTACAGTCACAGCACTTAGAGGTAGAAACAGAGGACTGGGAGTTCAAAGCCAGCTCAGAACACACGCAGCCTGGGCTACCGAAAACTGACTCCCAAAAGAAACAAAGGGTTTATAATAAAACAAATACTTAGCAAATAAGAAAAGACAGCTAAGAAACAAATACATTTTAAAAAATGTTGGTGGGTCCTTCAATAGAGACACCTTAACTACAGGAGTGGAACAGGCTTCCACAGCAAAAGTTCATAGCGACTCCTGTCAAAGGGTCAGAGGGCTAAGGAGAACCCATTCCTGACTCTACCTCCACTCAGTTCTGCTGTTCTCCTCGAATTCTGACTCTTATCATTTAATCACTCACTTAATATGGTATTCACACCATATTCTATGGGACTCGGAAAAGAACCAACAGAAATCAAAATGAGAAGGAAAGAAAGAAAAGGGGAGCGACGGAGGACTGATAAGCGCATCTTTAACCCCAGCGGGAGCAGAGGCAGTGGGGTGTCTCTGAGTTTGAGGACAGCCTGGTCTACAAAGCCAGTTCTAAGACAGCCAGGGCTGCACTAAGAAACCTGTCCTTAAAAATCAAAACGAACAAACAAAGATTTAGGCGGAAAGCAGAAAGCTGGGCCTGGTGGTGCCTATAATCAGAACAGCTGGGGATGGTGGCCAGCCTCATCTGCGCAGCCACGTTTGATTAAAGCCAGCTTGAACTATATGAGACCCTGCCTCAAATAAACAAAAACAAACAAAAGACTTAGGCTGGGTCATAAAGTGCATTAAAATAGTACATACAAAATCAGTCCTACTGAAACTATGAAATAGCAAGCACTGTGCCTAGAGAGCAGAGACAATGAAAATGCTACTTTCAGTAGAAAAGCAGCTGGCAGCTGGGGTATAGGAGGACAGGTATGGGCAGGTGGGGAAAAAGGAAGCCACTTCCCAGCCTTAAAAAAGGAGTGGCCAACTTATCAACAGCCGTCAAGAGGGCCTGGAAAAGGACAGTACCCTCAAAGCTGGCAGGCACCACCATCAGGCCATCTCCACAGCCTGTGTGGGACTCACACGAGTCACACCCAGCTTCCCCAGTATCCCTACACAGGTATCCCTGCCGTACCGACAGACACACACAGCTTCCCCAGTATCCCTACACAGGTATCCCTGCCGTACCGACAGACACACACAGCTTCCCCAGTACCCCTACACAGGCATCCCTGCCGTACCGACAGACAAAGCCATATTTTAACACATGTCCCCAGTGACCTAGTCATGCTCACTTGTGCAACTGAAAGGTTAACCCTACGAAAAACCAGAGGTCCCTTTGGCTCTCCACCCTGACTTCGTTAAGATTGTGCAACTTGTACAAATAGAACCATTTCCTGTGTGCTGCACAAAGCAGTTACTGGACTGGTACAATCTGGGGGATGATTTAATGGAAGAAGTCAGCCTGGTGGTGTCTTACTGCACTCAGTTTTAAAAGGCACAAAAGGAAAGAAAAACACTGGTCACCGGTATCTTGCTGAACAGCGGTCCCTCCTTTGTGTTGTCTTCCCACACACACTGCGATGGCAGAGCCAGGAGAACTCACTTGGAAACAGCTATGAAACAATGAGTTTCACCCATTCTTCAGCAATCGTTGTTAGTAGTTATAGGGAGGGCTGGCGGCGCTGGCTCAGCAGGTAAAGGCACGTGCTGCACAAACCTGATGAGCCAAGTTCAAGCCCCAGAACTAAGAAGAGAACCAGCTTCCAAAAATGTCCCAGACTTCCACGAGTGTTACGGCACACAAGCATCTACACTCACACACACAGCACACACACAATAGTAACACCACTTTTAATCTTTAAAGGAATATACAAACTAGACTCAGCTATGGGGCTTTGGGTATAGCTCCACCAGCATCATGAAACCCCAGGTTCCACCCCCCACATGCAGTCCATGCCCACACATCCAGCATTTGGGAGGTAGAAGCAGGAATATCAAGGCCAGCCTGAGCTACACAGACCTCGTCTCCCAAAACACCTGACGTAACTTTATAAGTTCAGAAGCATCCAATCTCCACATGGTATGAATTCTAATTCTACAGGACAAGTATGAAGGAAGATAAGGAAGAATGGGGGAGGAGGAACACATCCTGGGCTCCTGAGGCCCACATTCCCCCCCCCCCCCCGTAAGTCAAGCCCTTTTGATTAAGCTAGGTGAGTGGGTTTTTATTATCTGCAAACACAATAAACTTTCCCTGAACACTACAATTCTTTCCATCTGCACACATATCCAAGCAGCACAGTTGCTGCTGCCTTTTGGTTGAAATTTCCCTACAGTTCTGAGAAATAGAATTAGAACTCTGCTTTCAAGAGAAAATCCACCATCAGTGTCCTACTGGCTCAAACACATGGCATCTCTGCAGCAGAACAACAAATGTCTTACACTCATTCAGTCACTCGTTCAATAAACACTAATTGAGCACTCACTGTTCGCCAGACACTGTGTATGAGAGAACAAGTAACACATGGAACCTGCCTTCCATGAATTCCTATTTAGTGGGAAACCAATGGGAAGAGGAATCAGAAGTCTGTCCCATCCTGGCCACTGCCTTGCCACACTTAAGCACCAGCACCCTGAGGAGACAGCAGACTTCAGGTCCATGTGACCCATCGGTTCCTGTCATACTCCTCTTCTAAAGGGCAAATGAAATGTAAGGCATGGACCATACTTAAAGGTGTTCTCCACATGTGGTGGAGTGGGGGAAATCAACTTTATAAGCTCAGGGATACAGAAGAAAAACTAAAAATGAGTTTAAAAGTATCCAATGTTCATACAGGACAGAGTTTACAGGAGAGAAAATTGGGGGGGGGGACAACTTATAAAAGGCTTCACCACTGCCCAGCACTACCAACCCAGAACACACCACTCCAAAGCTACAGCAGAAGACACCCAGAAGATGAAGCTGTAGACTGAACAAACAGTCCCGTCTGCGGCTGGAGAGAAGGCTCAGCAGTTGAGAGCACGCACTGCTCCTGCGGAAGACCCAGTGGCTCCCAGCCATGGCTAGCTAACCGGTTTGAAACATTTCTAAATGAAGGTTTTAATAGTCAAATAGATGAAAGGGACAGGTATATTTGCCAACTAGGTTTGATTGACTGGGTGATAAACATCCTTGTATGTAAGCATTAGGTCCACATCCTGGAAACAATAAAACAGCATTATGCTCAAGGTTAAGCAAGTTTATACAAGTTATCAAGTAAAATGTGTTCAATGGTTGCTTTTCCATGGCAAAACAAACTGCCTTATTGACTAAGAAAAATAAACAATCACACCTAACCTGTATCTATGCCCTAATTTCTTGCCAAACTGAAGTACATTAGCTACATTTCAAATAAATGCATTACTCTATACCTGTCCAGATAGTTAATAATCCATACAATCATTTTTAAACCTAAATACCCAACCAAGTAATTCTTCAGATCAAAAGTTTTACTCCCAAATCTTTAGCTAACAAGAGAATTTTTTCAAAGCCTTTAACTCTCTTGTGAAAGCTTCAAACTCTCCATTGTCACAGGTCACAATTAGTGTCAAGAGTTCTGAGAACAGATGTCACAGAAATCTCAACATCTGTGGGTCCTACGGCCCCTGACATGGAAAAGGTCACAAAGAAAGCCTGATCGTTTTATACATGAAATATAAAATTTGGAAAAGGCTAGTGGCACATTTCCTGATATATATCCCACGGGGTGCTACCATCCAATGCACAGTCACGATGCTAGTCAAGTGCTTGACTTCCTGTATGCACTTGTGAGGAATGAGGCGACTAAGCACAGAAAATGCTGGCAGCCATGAAATGTGTAATAACATTAATTAATGTGGATAACTTGTCAAAGGTAAAGGGGCCTACATTGTAGACAGCCTTGTACCCGATGCTTTACTAATTAAGACAAAGAGAAAGAAAAATGCTGATGAAACCACCCTCACTGCCATCCTCCTACAAAGATGCTGGGAGGCCCTTCCTTTGCTATGTACCACTTCAGAAAGCAAGAGAAAGTTCTCCAAGTACGCATACTGAATGCAAAATGCATATATGGCCTGAGCTACGGTACAAACACAGAGGTTTTCTTCAGTGTGAACTACAGAGCCATTTAGATGGGAGACTGATGCATCTCCTTTCGACTGTCACCTTCTAACAGGGTGACGTGATTTTAAGCAAGTCCCCATGACTCAAGGTCTTCCTCTCATGATGTATCTCATAGACACTGAGTGTCTCAGAGTGAACTAGACAACTGAAGAGGCAGAACAAAACATCTCAATAAATCAAAGAACCTATCAAAATAGCAATAAAGATCTCATGGCTTAAGCTGGGTGGTGGTGGCGCACGCCTTTAATCCTAGCACTCGGGAGGCAAAGGCAGGCGGATCTCTGTGAGTCTGAGGCCAGCCTGGTCTACAGAGCGAGTTCCAGGACAGCCGGGACTGCTACTCAGATGTCTTGAGGGAGAAAAAAAAAACAAACAAACCAACAACAGCAGCAAAATCTCATGGCTCATAAGAAAAACAAAGATTTAAAAAGGCTGGTTGTCAAACAAAGAAATAAATCTTAAACACAGCATATATTTTTTTTTTGGTACAGATCCCAACTCACAGTGGGATCACATAAGTTCTTCTCTGTACCAATACTATTTCTTTCTTGTTACAGAAATCACAAAGCTGCTTACCCTAAAGAATATAGATTCTCTCCAATATGACTGGTGTGTGTGCGTGCGTGCGTGTGCACATGTGTTTGTGAAAGGAGCTCAGGTAACTAGGCCAACCTCAAACTCCATATGCAGCCTGAGGACAAACTTGAACTCTTGACCCTTCCACCTCTGCTCCCTGGGTTCTGAGATTACAGCCATGTCCTACCATAGGAGTTTGAAGCCTCGCTAGAGAGCCAACGCAGGGTTTCATGCATGCTCTAAACAAGCGCTCTACCATCTAAGCGCATCCCCCCCGGCCTTAGGGGTGCTTGAGAACCCGCAAAGTCTTCTATGAGAAACAGGTCGCCAACTGCCGGGTAATGTGGAGCAATAGGGTAACTTGGAAACATGTGGTTAAGAAAAAAAAGGCCAAAATTGGGTCAGTCTGATGTCCATCAGGAAAGGCTGCCTACACACCTAACTGGCACATAAACCTATTCACCATTTCCAAGTGGAAAAAGGCCAAACGTCCCAATAATTAAAAACCTCCAAAGTTTTTTTAAATGACACTCTTCTCACTCCAACAGTGAGTCCCCGTGGCACAGTGTTGGGACTTTTTCCCTTCCTCCTTGCAAGTCACAAAATTAGATTTTCTTCCTTTCCAGCCAGGACCACTCCAACAGATCTGATAGGTGCCCACAGCACTTCCGCTGCTGTAAGACAATAATGGATTGCCACTATTAACATGGCCCGAGGCTTGCACTGAGGTGGAGCTCAGTCCGGAGAAAAGGACCTTTCATTTTCATCAGTTTGCCTGGGCGGCTTTAGAAAGGAAAAGGGGGTGTTATTCCCCAGCATGAAGGCCTGATGCTAGCTCACTCGTCCTTCTGATGCAGGACAGGGTGCAGTCCCCACCATGCTCTCCATTCAACCGTGTCTCTGTCTACAAAAGAACCTGCCAGCAAACAGCTGGCTGGAACTTAGTGCTGTTCTCATCTTTAACTTTGTGAAGCAAAGTTTATCACTTCCAAGGCCAGTGAGGGCTCGGCACTGCTAAAGCAGGGAAAGGTACTCTAGCCGTCAGGACATTCTGTGTCATTTATTTTACTTCTTGTAATTGTGTGTATGTGTGCATATCTGGCAATCAGAGGACAACCTGGTAGACTCCATTCTCTTCCACACTTTAGGTGGGTTCTGGGGCTAGAACTTAGGTTTCCAGGCCTGCACCAAGAGTACCTTTAACCTGCTGAGCCATCTTTCAGGTCCTCCAGGTCACTTTAATGAAAAAGGACATCTTGCCAAGGAGTTCTGATGTCTAAAGAGGGAGGAAAGCATCTGAGGTGCTGACTCAGAGATGAAAGGCAGGATCTGGGATCCCCGTGGTTTCACCCACTCATTCCAAGGCTGGATCTCACTTTAAAAATGAGAGCTATCCACAGAAAGAGAAAAGGGGTGGAATCAAAGTTCTGCCTTTGATCCTGGATGGAGAAGAGGAGGAAGCAGGCCCATCATATACTCATTTTAAAAAGAACAACCTTTCTTCATAGAGGCAAGGAGAAAGAAAAAACACTAGGAATAGAGCTGGCCATCCTAAGTAATGCTTGCCCTTCAGAAATGCCCTCCCCACCCATCCCACTCCTGCCCAAAGTGCTGCACAGGTCCTGAGTCCCCACTAGCTCACTAACATGAACAGCTCAGGAGTGACGTGAAAGAGGTAGGAAGTGCAGTCACCTATGCAGATGTGAGGATGCAAGAAGCCGAAGCTCAGAGGAAGGGGGCAGACATCCCCCACACTGAACTGTTTGGGTACCTGCCATCCCACTGGGAATGCACCTCATCAATCTCTGAGTGCTGACAAAAGCAAGAAAACAGTAAGATGGCAGTGTCACTTTCTGAGCAGGTGGCCGTCCTGGGGAGTCCTACAGACAGACAAGACTGGACTTACAGACTGGACGAAACCCTCCAGGGCACTCAGCCTCAGCCACGGACTACAAATCATTTAAATTAGGGTTTCTCTTCTTACCAAAACATGAATTCCAAGCGAAGTGAGTAATTTCACATGGCCCCAAGTATGAAAACTATGTGATAATGATCCATTATTTATGCACAAGGGCTAAAGAATGCCAAAGAAATGGTTTTCCTAAAAAGATGTTTCCTTTATATATAACATATCCTATAATCTAATTTTCTAAAAAAACATTCTATATTTTCATTCATGTATGTATTTATTGGTTATGATTTCTTGAAAATGTTGATTAAATATATTTTTGGCTGGAAATGAAAAGTATTGAAGACATACAAACACTCCAGTCAGCTTTGTTGTTTTGTTAGAAGGGAGGGAGGGAGGGAGGGAGGATTCTCTGTCAAAGAGCATGTCAGTCACTCTCCTAAACTGGCCCATGACTCAGTGAATGGGAAAATCTGTCACCCCACATGAAATGCAATAGAACAAACTCACCTCAGCTGGTTCCCCATCCTTCCTCAAGTACCCGCCTACCAACCAGTCTATGCCCCAACCATCTCAGGTCCTCAGACTAGCAAAACCAAACTTGCCAAACAAGGAAGTGAACTGCAAACACTTAGGACCCAAACTTACAGTGGCAGAGGAAAGCTAGAAGAATCCACACTGGAGATGCTGCCTGGAGCATCTGCTCTTTCTTAACCAGGTGCTGAGTCTTGCTGCATTTAAATAAGTTTTTTATATTTATTTCTTTTTATTTTGTGTTCATTTGTGTTTTACCTGCATGTATGTCTATGTGAGCGTGTAAGATCCCCTGGAACTGTAGTTACAGACAGTTGTGAGCTGTCATGTGGGTGTTGGGAATTGAACCTGGGTCCTCTGAAAAAGCAGCCAGTGCTCTTAACCACTGAACTATCTCTCCAGCCCTTAAATACACTCCTAAGAAGCATGAAGTAAATTTTCAAAAATAGATGGTAATAAATACATAAATAGAAGTGCCACTGTTCCCACATTGACCTTGAATCTAACAAGCAAACAAGAAAAGCTAAAATGAAAATTGCATCCTAAGATCTCTCAAGATTGCCACAGGCATCACTGATATCTAAGGACACAAGAGGGGTAACAGCGCAGGTTAAATTATGTCCAAAAATCAAAAACCTGTAAATAACAGTCTCTTCAATAATGATGAAATGTTATGGCAATTTAAAGCACTGCTAAATAAAGTCTGAAATAAAATAAAAGCTACAAAATGTGTTAAATGTATTTCTTCCATTGTCATCACAAACCTCTCGTTAAAAGATTTCTAATAATGAACTTACTTCCTAAAAGACTATAATTTCATAAAAATATCCTCAAATACGGGTGTAGAGGGTAGAGTGTCCTGAGCATGATAGAGTCAAGAGAATAACCATAAACTTGCAGGCAGCCCGGTCTACACAGTGAGTTGCAGGGTTATATAGCCAAACTTGGTTCAAAACAAGGGGTGTGTGGTGGGGTGAGGTGAGATACACAAGCAAACTCTGGCTCTCTTATCCGAAATTAATTAAATCTCCACTTGTAGGAGATGGTGGTAAAGTGAGAAACAAGTTCTAGCGATTAAAACTATAAGCAAACAGAACAGAGAGAAGGCTCAGTGGGTAAAAGCGCTCTCTCTGAAAGCACGAAGGCCTGAGTTCAAATCCCCAGACCCACATAAAAAGCCTGGTGTGGCCACAGGCTCCTGTGAGCACAGCACGATGGGAGGTGGGGCCGAGGCTTGTGGGGCTCGGTGGCTGCTAAACTAGCTGCAGGTTCATTCAGGGCGGAAGCTGTCTCAAGAGGATGAGGCAGACAGCGACAGACTGGGAC